>JACGTJ010012637.1:0-14329 GCA_014858695.1 Chrysomya rufifacies | reverse complement strand
TAGAACTGAACTAGATCTAAACTGGAACTGAACTAAAACTGAAAATGAACTGATCTTGAACTAAAACTAAATTAAAACTGAACTAGATCTGAACTTCAATTAAAGTAGAACTAATAGCTAGAATGCTCCCTTTGATGACATTATTTACGCATTATAGGTCAAGAATCCAACTTTGTCTATTTGGCGTAGAAACGCATTTATTTTCACTTATAACTATATGTTTGCATTGTTTATTAAAAAACTATTAAAACTTAATGGCTTCACATTATTCATCACTGTTTTCTTAACTATATACTCCCATTTAACACTCCTTTCATTTAACAATAATGTATAAAGTCGGTCAATCACGAACACATTATGCGCTATATGCTTACTGTAATAAGGTTTTATTCTTGGCGCGTAAAAACCTTTCATACCGTTGATATAATATAACTCTTATTTAGCCAAGTTTGGTATATAATTTTCAGTTTTCGCTCAAGGCTAGCACTTTGTTAATATTTAGATACATAGACTTTTTTTCTTTTATATAAAAATTATCTAATATATTACTCAGTTATATTCAGTAGCTTTCTGGAGATGAAAAAAGCTAAGAAAAATTGCCAGCTTCACTTGGGTGGGTTCACAAATCTACAAATCACAATGCGGCCATAAATTAGGAACGACTCGGTCTATGCGAAACTTAGCCTAAAAGTGCAACATTTGCGCTGTGCAACAGAGTAATTGATCACATCTCTCTCTATCTCTCTCAAAACTATAATAGACAACATCAATACAGCAAGACAATTCGCATAACCAACATTCGTTCACTCTAACCAATAGCCCATAATAAAATTGTAAACCATTTAAATATAATAAAATATTATTTAATTTTTGTAAAATATTTTATATTTGCTTTTATTTTTATTTTATGTATACTAGTATATTCTGGAGGATTACAAACTTTTTTTTAAATATATAAAATCTTTTTTTTTTAGAAAATGAAAACATTCTTGTTTTAAAATAAAAAAATAAGACAAAAACTTAAATTTATAAAATTAAATATATATGCGGTATTTTGTATTTTTTTCTTTAAAAAATGTTCTATATAGTAAGTATGTATAGTAAGTGAACAAAAGTTTGTTAGCGAAACATAAAATTTAGAACAAAATGTTAATGAAACATAAATTTGTACATTGGTTTGAATTTGTATTTCTATGCTCTTGTTAAATTATCATTTTTTGCAATTGGCAAAATATTAAAATAATTTAAAATCAATACTTGGAAAGAAACATAAACAACATAAAGTTTGGTATTAAAATAAAGAAAAAAAATGTTAAGAATTGCAATGTTGGGTTAGTTGATTGTAGAACTGAAAATGATGTCTTTCTTAGTAATAAAATGATGTTTTTTCTTTTTTGTTAATAATAAGCAAATTATGTAAAGTTTTATTTTAGTGTTTTATTTTTATTATTAAATGTATTTATGTAAATGATTTTCATTTTAATTCTGTTGGAAGAGAAACATTTTTTCTTTAATATTAAAAAAAAAATATCTTAAGTTAATTATTATTTGTTTGATGTAAAAAGGTAAGTGGATTTTGGAGGACTCAAAATAAACTCAAGTCAACCAAATGAAATCTTAAAACTAAAATTATTGAAAACTATTGTTAAATGTTTGTGATTGAACTTTTTATAAACAATTTTTGTTAGTTAGTTTGTTTTTAATGTTGGCTACAGTGTTTCAAATTCAAAATATAAAATTAATCATAATATAAATTAAATAAAAGTGGAACATAGAAAAATAATCGGGGAAGAGGCAAATACAATTTTTTTACGTTTTAAAACAATAGTTGTAATGTTGCGCGTTTGTTTGCATTTTTATGGACAAGTATCTAACATACCGTCCTTTTTGTTTCTTAGTTTTTTAAATTTTAAATCTACATCTTAAAAAAACACTTTAACGCTCTTTTACTCTTACATCAAACGACATTTCTCTTCACCTTGCTGTTGATCTGGATCACCTTGTTGATGGTATAGTTCTTCATTGCCCACACCGTCCAGTACAGAAACGCTGGCACGACCACTTACACCGGCACCGGATCTATGACGTGAAACATGACGTACAATTGTACGTTTGATACGTTCTGAGCCGGCAACTTCTTCTCCATCACTGTTAAATAAGGAAGTTTTTATGCTCTCGCCACCAAACCATTTTTGTGTTTTCATTACAATATTGGTTGGTGGTTCGTGTGTAGCTCCAGGAGCATCCGAAGACCAAATAGTTATCGTAGCTCCAGCGTCAATTTTTACACTACGATGGAACTTGAAGGAGCTTTCTTTGCCGTCAGCAGTACGTTTCAGCTGCCAGCCACCAATTTGTATCTCATTTTGTCCCTTGTTGTGTACCTTAACAAATTTACCCTCAGGATCAAATTCAGATATTTCTATATCACCTTTAGCATTGCTGGTAACAAAATATTCTGATTGGCTAACATCTTCAGACTCATCGACAACAGTACGTTTACGTTTGTAGGCACCAGGAGCGGTTGATGGTGCACGCATTGGTGTCTTACGATGAGGGGTTGCACGAGTTGAACGCAATGATTGGCTTAGAGATGTAACTGTGGCACCACTTGTAGAAGGTGTAATATTGAGTCGTGATTCTTCGCCACACAATAGTTTGTCGTAGGCGGCAATTTCCAAATCCAAAGAGACCTGAAATGAAACAAATATATTTATCATTGTAGAATATTTGATGAACAAGTAATTAAATAGCTCTGTAAGTAATAGCAACAGTACTTTATATCTCTAGAATTATCCAAACAAAAACCCACCTTAATGTCCATTAAATCTTGATATTCTTGCAATTGTTGAGCCATTTCATCACGCATACGTTGTAATTCAGCTTCCAAAGCTGCAATATCAGCATTATGACGAGCTCTCTCATTATCCAGCAACTGCTCAAGATCACGGATACGTGCATTGAGGGCAGCATTTGTTGATTCCAATTCACTGATGCGACTATTCAATGCATCAATACGAGTACGTGTAGTGCGTAATTCTTCGATGGCATTGGCAGCAGCACCCGAATTGCGATTTGCAGCTGTTTGTAGATTCTTAATTTTCTGCTCATACAACATTTCAATTTCATCACGATTGGCACGCATTTGAGCTTCATATTGATCGCGCAACTCTTGTAGAGATTGTTGCAATTTGGCCTCATACTGTTCCATTAGACGGCCATCAATTTCACTAATCTCCACCTGGCGGCGGGAACGAGTTTCATTGATTTCTTGTGAATGTATTTGATCTTTGAAAGTCAATTCTTCACGCAAACTTTGTATGTTATTTTCAAGATCAACACGAGCCAGTGTTTCATCTTCCAAATGTTTGCGAGCCTCCTCCAATTGTTTGCGCAAACGTTCAAGTTCATTTTGTAAATCTTTTAATTCATCAACAGCCTTCTTGCGATCAGCATTGGCAGCATTAAATTTGGCGCTTAAATCAGCAGCACGTGATTCATACATGCGGGCATTGCCTAAAAATTAAATTATTGGAGTTATTATTTTATTAAATTTTAATGTTTATCAATTAATTGCAAAAAACGTTGTACATTGTAGATTTTTAGAAGATGACAGGGTAACCCTTACTACAAATGTCACCCTTATTTTGTCAAAACATCAAAGATTTTGACAACACAAATCAGAGACACATGTATAAAGCGAACGAAAAAAAACACTGCATTGACGTTCGTTAGAAAAAAATAAAACAAATACACACACAAAACACATAACAGCGTAAGAAATGTTCTATTTAGAACAATACTAAGTAAAAAACGAAAAAAATATGTATAGAAATTAAATTTAAAACAAACTCACCTTCAGCCACTGAACATTCTTTAGTTTTCTTGTCCAATTTGGCCTTCAATTCTTCATTTTCTTCCCAAAGTCTTTTGATGTCTATTTCCAATTTGGCTTTTTCGCGTGCCGTATCATCCAACAAACGCCGGGCATCACCCAATTCATTTTCATACATAGACTTGATATTGGTGGCCTCACGCGTAATAGTATCGCGTGTTGTTTGCACTTCAATAGATAGGCGGGCATTTTCAGTCTCTAAGTTGCGGACTCTATCAATGTAGGCGGCCAAACGATCATTTAGATTTTGTAATTCAGCTTTTTCCTGGAGACGTGAATGGCGTGTTGGACTCAAGGGACTGGCAGGACGATTGGCACCAGTCATTAGAGGAGTGCTTGTGCCACCAGGTTGGGGCGTGGCAGTACCCGCGCGTTTTGATTTCGTTGCCATTTCACAACTTTTATCAATTAATTATTGAATATTTTTATTTAAATTTTTATTTATTTAATATCTTCTTTTTTCACACTTGACAAGCAGCACTTTTTTCTTTCAGTCTTGCACAAATCCCAACGACCACGAACTGATTAAATTCCACAGTGACTAAACACACAAACTAACGTACGTTATGAAAAATTATAAAAAAAATAAAATACAAACAAACACACACACTCACACACACATACAAATATTATGGTGGCTAGTTTGTGTAAAAAAAAAACAACTGCAGAGAGTAGCAGGCAAAAAAATGTATATAATTTGTATGTATTTGATAAATGTGTTCCCAAAACACAGCAATCGCCAGTCGAATTGGTAGGTAGTAGAAATTTTATAATCAAAACGAAATTGTTAAAATAAATTTGAAATAAAAACAGATAGAGACAAAATAATACACCAAACGAAAAATTAACCACCACCAGCACAAGAGAGAATCTAATAAATAACAGAGATGTACACGGGAACAAGTGCTCACGTACGGTAACTGTACTAAACTGATGTTAGAGTAGTCGCTGAACAGAAACGTTCATATTCAACAGCGCGTTTATTGAAAAACAACGTAAACACAAGCAGCGGACGTTGACGTCTGGAAGCGAACGTAATTAGTACTGCCAGATGTTTAGGTTTTATTTAAAGGTTGGAAAATTGTTGGTTTTAAGCTCGGATATGAGAATTTAACATCAGCGAATGTAAGATTTCAGGGATCAAATCTTAATTCAATGTTCCCTTAGCAGACTTCGTAGAATTTTTCTTATTTTGTTCCTATGTAAACGGCTTTTTGGAAATTTTTCCCAAATATGTCGAACATCGGCTGAATAAAAATGTATTTTATTATTTTTTATGAAAACATATGAGAAATTTAGAACTTATAGATCTAAATATTGAATACTATAAGAAACCTAATGGTTCATTGGAAATGCAAACGACATTATTGTAGAGCTGGTAACAACAATTTACTTGATATACGCCAAGCCATTCATTTGTATTAGCTGGTTGTGTTCTTGACTTGTCCCTAATCATAATTTGTAACCTTTGTTCTTTTAATTTTGGGATATTTTTCACAAAACACTTGTTGGCAAACGAACAATCTGGCAGTTCTAAACGAAATTTGACTGAACTGCAAAAACAAGAGCACTCCTAAAAACTTAACGAAAAACTCGATCCTATTTTTACTTTTTTTGTTTTGTTTTACATTTTTCTTGCTTAAACACACAGTTTATTTTTATGATTTTGTTTATCTTCAATTTCAAATACATACAAAAAATTATATTCTCTATGCACTTTCCTTGCACCACCTTTCTCTAACATTGCTTTGATTTCATTTAATTTATTACAATTACCGTGGATAAATAACGCAATCTTATGAAATTGTTTGGAATTATAAACTTATGTTTATTTTTATAATATTTGTGTTAATTTTAATACAGAAAAATCTTTGAAATTGAAATTATTTCGAAAAATTACACCACACACAAAATCTGTCGTTAAAAAGTAAAAAATAGACGCAGGCCGGTTTTAAATTGTCAAATAGACTATGCCGGCAATTAGAAACTTACGGCGGATGAATGCGATTTTGGGCGGCTAACAATCGGTCAGCATAAAACTTTTTACTGTGGTAAAAAAATACCTTTCTTTCAATAAAAATATAAAATCTATATAAACATTTTGAAATTTGCAACTAATTAAAGCTTTGAAACAGTTGAGGTCAAGTGTAAAAGAAACCTTTGTAAGTAAAATTTCAGTTAGCATGTTTTAATTTTATTGGAAAACAAATTGAAATCTAGTTTAGAAAAAGCTTTCGTCAAAATCTAGTAAATATATTTCTATCCATATATACAAAATTTGACTGGAAATGTGTTTGTGTATCCAAACTCCCTTGAGAGAGTTAAGCGACAGTTTATAAACTGAAGAGATATTCCGAGTAGGCATTTGTAATAGTTATTGCCAAATCATAAGATATTTTGAAAGACTTCCTCTCTAATGAAATAATTTTGATAATGATTTTCATAAAACTAAACAAAATAATACGATTCAAACTTTGGCCTTTTTAGCAGAAATCGTGGCACGAAATTCCCATCACTGCTGTCTGCGAGACTCGGAGATAGACAGCCTTGCCGTACATACGAAATACATAAATGTATTAAGTACGCAAATATTGCCAGACTTTTGACATCTATATAAACCGTTAATACAATATATTTTGTATTTTAAGATTAATTTTTTTAAAGTTTTTATTTTTTTAATCAGTTGGTGCAGATTTTTATAAAATAACTTCAAAAGTTTTCAAATATATTTCATCCATTTGAAATATGAATATAATTTTATTAATTTTAAATTGAAAAATGTTTATATGTGAATGTATGTACGTATGTATATATTAACTAAAATAAAATATTTGTAATCACTCATTATGTATTAGCAATAGCGACTGTCACATTTCTTTTTATAATATAATTAAATAATACAACTTAATATTATCTTAAAGAAACTTAATTAATTAAGCCTCACACTTGCCCTCTATTGTAATGCTTTGTGTTTTTTTCTTCTTTTTTTCATTTCTATTAAGCTTCTAACAAAAACTCATTGATAATGGGAGCTACACGTTCTGGTGTGCAGAGATGCAAGTGATGTGTGCCAGGTACTTCTTTATATATCACAAGTTCAGCATTTTCTTTTAGAGTCTCAATAACTTGTTCGTAGACATGGGGATTTTCAAATTTCATGCCCGGTATACCACGAATGTTAAGAACTTTACAGCGTATACGTTTGGCATAGGCCAATACTTGATCGGCTGTAAACATGCCAAGTAATGAGATTTTCAAACGTAAATCTCTTGAAAAGTGATAACCGTTTTTGTGTAAATGTTGGGGAGCCGTTTCCATGCCTCTTTCCATTAACACTTTCACAGAGTGCTCATCGACGGACCCTTCATAAGCATCTAATACCAGTTTGACCATTTCACTGTACGTATAACAGGGAACTTTAGTTTCGGGTAAAGTTTCATAGTCTAGAAATTTGTCTAAAGCAAAACCGGTTGTCTCAGCCATACGATCAATACTTCGTACTGTCGGTCCAGCTATGTCAATATTTATTAATTTCGATACTTCTGTGGGGTAACTGGCTGCATATAAAAATGTTAAAGCACCGCCTAACGAGTGTCCCATTAGTGTAACACGCTTCCAACCATATTTGCGTACAATTCGTCGAATTAGACATATACCATCCCAAAATAAGAAATACTGCATACCTTTGGGATAATGTGACGATTTACCATGACCTGGTAAATCGATAGCCAATACAGGTATGTCGGCAGGCATAAGTGGACACAACTTATCGAAACTACCGCAATTATCTTGCCAACCGTGTAGTGCTAATATTGGTTGTTTGCTACGCGTTCCCCACCATTTTCCTGTAATAAATAATATGGAAATTTAATCAAATAACATTACAATTAATTAAAGTTTAATAAGAAAGCAGTAATAAAACAATAGATTGTTATCAATTTACATATGTATTGGAAATCATAATTGAATTTAATTAATTGCAATAATTGCTGTGAAATTAACCCTTATTCTGTCTTAAGTTTGTTTAATTAAAATAAAATTTTTTATTTTGCAAATTAAAAAAGAAAACAAACAATCTACTTTAAATTCGTATTGGCACAATTGGGGAGTTCTCAGCTTGTATAACTTGCGTTTGTGATACACAGTTTTAATTTGCTTAGTTTCGAAAATATTAAAGAAATAACTTAAAACATATATTTATTTTTATTGAAATTGATTCATAAATCCTAAATTTTATGGCAAGCTGGATCGATTTTAGACAATCCCGGGATTCGGAATTTCAGAATTAGTACCAAAATCTCGTTATATACAAATAGACAAACAAAAATACAAATCTTTTACTGAGTCGATTAAGAGATGTCCGTCCGTCTGGAAGGCTGGCTGTCTATGCAAAGCTTGTGCAAACTCCACAGGTCTAAATTTTGATGCCATACAAATGTAACTCCCGGAATAAGATTTTAAACTCTTAACTCGCTTAACAGAGTGTATATTTTGATGAAATTTGGCATGTATAACTTATTAAATTTTTCCTACAGTATTTCTCATTTATAAATCCTTAAATCTACCTCCGCTATTACGAATATAATTATCAGATTCCGAATCCAGTTTCTCCGAAATCTGATCCCGATTGGAATCTCTAATGATTAGTATTTAATTTGATCACAAAATTTTGCAAACAAATGTTGGCAATAACTTTTTAAGGATATTATTTATTATTTTATCCTCTAGATTCTTGCGAAAGGACCATAATATTGCTTACAGAACTTATATAGATTAGATTATATAAACAATTTCAAAGGAATCTTTTAACCGATTCACCAATAACCTCATACTATGATCTACGTTGGCGTGTTAAACTACAAATTATAAAGCTGTGAAAAGTAAAAGGAATTAGTGTCAATATTAACTAAGAAAATATCGTACTATCTATAGTTTTATTTTATTTTTTGATATCTCTTATTTGAACTACACAACATATTCTAAACACTTCTAATATTACCCTGATATAGAAAACCTGAAGATCCCCACAAAATCAAAAAAGTTCTGTATTAAACTAACTTTTTTTAACTGAATTTTCCTAGAAAATACATATTATTTTATAAATGAATCATTTGTTTATATATATGACATATTATTCAAATAATATAAACTTTTCCTATGATTCTATATTATCAATAAAACTAATAATGTAAATCTAGCAAAATCTGATAAAAATACAAATAAATAAAGTTCATAAACATAGGCGGTGAATGAAGACCGAAAAACATTGTTAACTAGTATAAGTCTAAAAAATCGACAGTCATTATTATAACAATAAAACAAAAATGATAAGAAATAAATACTTAAGAATTGTTTAGACAAAAAATACGCACACCTAAATAGACAATAATTTCTTAAACTTGCCTTGAACAGTACCCCAAGGTACCTCAATAGTTACTTCTTCCCAAGAGTCTTTAGTGCGTATGGTGCCATCTGGAAATAAGGAAAAATAATTATTTATATGAAGTTTGTTGATATTTTTGAAATTTTAAAGGTTTGTTAAATTATGCACAACCATAAAAAACTAACAAAATAAAAAAAAAAGAAATTAAGATATACAAAATAATAGACGATAACACGTTCACCTTTACGGACTTTGAACTTGAACTTGTTTTATTTAAAGTAGGTCTTGCAATAGTTTTTAGATTTTTGAAACAACTTACTCGATTTTTGGCTGCCGGAAGAATCATTCAATGTCCTACCATTTGTGGTACAACTGTTGTTAGAATCTATTTTACTCTCACCATCCATGTTTTTAAATTTTCTTTGTTTTTTTGTAATAAATATTTAAAGTTTTTAATATTTTTCACTAACACAAAACTTCTAATCAATAAATTAAACACACAATTATCCGTCTCTAAATCAGATAAAAGTTATGGACGAGCGAGTAAAAAATAAATGATCTCGACCAATGTAGCCAAAAAATCAAACCACACGATACTATTTTGTAATTGCGAAATAATTGAATGAAAATAATTGTGCCATAAAAAAAACAACATAAATACAGCTGATTGTAAACAAAATGTCAAAAGAAATACAGTGATGGCAAAATATTTATACAAATTTACACTGAGAAAATTTATTTATTCAATATAATCGAGCAATGGGCCATATATGATTAATAATAAGCACACATTTTTAATGAGCTATTAAAAGAAAAGAATAATTTACAAAAATATCACAAATTAAATAAAATCTATTAAATATTATCTTGTATATTATATAATAATGTAACAATTTATGTTTAAAAGTTGCTTTAGAGAAATTAAACTTTTTTAAACATGAAGGCAAAGAATTCCAAAACTTCTAACAAGAAAAGATCTTTCAAATATAGACTTAATGATTCTGGGAAGAATTAGAGATGGGTTTCGAGAAGATCTGGAATATTGGAAAAGTTAATATTTCAATCTTCACAAAATCCAAAAAAAGCATTTTATAAAGCTATTATAATAGGGGGAAACAGGGTCAGAAATTCTTCACACAAAAACAAACCTAATAATTCAATTTTTAAAAATTGTGTTTTAAATTATAATTATAAATGTTATATTATAAATGTTAAAATCTTAAATATAAATGTTCGTTAGGATGTAAAATAGATTCTAATATCAATTATTTTGGAACAAATTAAAAAAATGTAATAAATTTTAATTCGTTATCATACAGTAATATAAATCCTTCAAGCCCAATATTTATTTATTTATAGGAATTACAAAGTAAATATTTAAACTGAGAAATGATAATAAATTCTTAAAGCCATTATTAATTGAGATTTTTTGAATTTCAAAATTTCTTTTAGTGAAATGAAAAAAAAAAAGAAAATCAAAAATAAAACAATTTTTAAAGATTGGCTAATTTATTGAAATTAATTAATTTTTACAAATAAATTATGTTAAAGTTATGTTTATTTTTAAAAAGAGAGAACGAAAAACTTCAAATAGCGTTCAAATGCGTTCTGTATAACTATACTTCATTTACATCTGCGCAAAAAATAGATCTTTATAAAATCGAATTATTGAATTACTCACTAAAACAAAAACAATGGAAACTCATTGCATTTCAAAATTCAAGATATCTGAAAAACTATGTATTCAATTTTAAAATTAAGAAATTTCCAAACAATCTTATGAGTTGTTATTTGATATACTAATTTGTTTTCTAAAAAAAAAAAATCTATTCAAATGCCATAAACTAAATATATTACAGACATTATATATAACAATTCTCACAAAAATCAACGCATAAATGTAGATAATTTAGCAAATTGAATATAATTGTTTGATGATATTGAAATATTTCGTTTTTCAATCATGTTAACACAATATTTTCTATATTTTCTAATTCGTATAAAAAGACTAGTAGGAGTGCTTTAGTTCAATCCCGACTATATGATACCCTACACCACTTTATGCGAGGTAAATTTACGGACCATTCATGTCCAAGGTTTTGTTTTCGGGTCATTCTGGACAGAGTTTACCATCCTTTAAATTGCGAATTTCTCTCACATATTTTAGAATTCTATTTTGTTTTATTTTGGAGAGTATGCCGATTTAATAAATTTCATAAATTTCACTTATGTGTTAAAAACCTTATTCCTGGGGTTTCGTTTGTATGGGGGACAGGTCTTTATGGGAGCTAAGAAAAATGGACCTATCATGACCATTTACCACAAATTTTATTCTCTTAACAAGGTAATAATCTGTACCAAATTTCATTGAAATATATTTAAAATTGAGACTTCACCCACATATTTTATAATTTTTTCACCATTTCGCAATGACATTTGTATGGGAGCTAGGTGAAATAATGAACCGATTATAATGGCACATATGTGGGGATCACTAAAAGAGTTATTCATGCCAAATTTCATCATAATACACACTCAGTTAAGCGAGTTATGAGCTTAAAATCTTATTCCGGGGGTATGTTTGTATTGGGGCTAGGTGAAATAATGGACTGATCATTGCCAATTTCAATAGACTTGGTTCCAGTGCCAAAATATTTATTTTCCCAAATTTCAAGAGGATAGCTTCAAAATTGCGACCTGCAGAGTTTGCAAAAGCTTTACATGGACAGCCAGATGGACGGAGATGATTTAATCGACTCAGAAAGTGATTCTGAGTCGAACCGTATACTTAAAGGTGGCTGTACTAAAATTTTTCTTTATGTTACATACATCCGCACAAACTCTCTCCACCTACGGTGGTGCATGGTATAACAATGTTGTAACAAATAAGAGAATTATAAGATATACAGAAATTAAAAAGAAAAGATAAATTTGAAATCGTTAAAAGTTTCATAAATAATGAATTCTATAACAGACAATAGTTTGGCAATGTAATCGAGAAACTACTGTATTTGGAGAAATTAATGAAAATTCGTTTCAGTGTAATAAAAGTTAAAACTTGTTGAGTTAATAAATCTGGTAAATCTAACAGCTGTCTCATATTTCACAACAAACAAGACGATTTTAGCATTTAAATCCTATCGCGAACTAAACTTATCGTGTATTTTAAGTAAATTCCTTATAAAAAATGGAGCCTGAACCGGAGAATTGTCCAGGTGTGCAAAGCGCTAATGCTGGTTTAGTTAGCGCATGTCAAGGTTGTCCAAATCAACGAATTTGCAGTGATCCCAATAAAAAACTTGAAGATCCCGGCAAAGCTTTGGTAGCTGAGGCAATGAAGGATGTTCAAAATAAACTATTGATATTGTCGGGTAAAGGAGGTGTGGGTAAAAGTACAGTCACCATGTTGCTATCACGATATTTAGCAAAAAGTTATAATGATAAAAATTTCGGAGTTTTGGATATCGATATCTGCGGACCCTCACAGCCACGTCTATTAGGTGTGGAGGGAGAAAATGTTCATCAGTCTGGATCGGGTTGGTCGCCAGTAGGAGTTGATGATAATATATGTCTAATGTCAATCGGTTTCTTGTTGGGATCTCCCGATGATGCCATAATTTGGCGTGGACCTAAAAAGAATGGTATGATACGACAATTTTTAAGTGAAGTTGATTGGGGCACTTTGGATTTATTACTTTTGGATACACCGCCTGGAACTTCCGATGAACATTTATCGGTGGTTTCATATTTACGTGATGAAAATAAAGCCGATTCGCTTAAAGCCATAATTGTAACTACACCGCAAGAAGTATCACTGCTGGATGTGCGTAAAGAAATAAACTTTTGTAAGAAACAAGGTATACAAATAGTGGGTGTTATTGAGAATATGAGTAGTTTTCGTTGTGGTCACTGTGGTAAAAGTTCCGAAATCTTTCCGGCAAAAACCGGAGGTGCCAAAGGTATGTGTGAAGAAATGAATGTACCATTTTTAGGTTCACTACCCCTTGATCCGGAATTGACAAAGGCATGTGATAAAGGAGAAGATATAACATCCCTGAAAAATTCAACAACAGAAGCTTTAGAGTTGATATGTAAGAATATTGCAAAAATTTTTGAATAGTCTTAAAGAAGAAGAGATGCTAACAGTGTTTGTATGTTTGTTAAAAAATAAAAAAATCTATATTTCCAATATTAAAGATATTACGTGTGATAGATTCAACTTTTTTTTAAATAAATAATTTCAGGGATTTAAATCTGTTATTCGTAGTGTTTTTCTGTCCTTATGAAATTAGGATTGGGTTTTAAACGTGCCGTCCTTTAGGGAATTATTGTAAAATTTGTATATTCTGGAAAATTAAAAAAAAATTTCATTACATATTACTAGACAATCGACAAAATGTTCTTACAAAATTGAAGACCTCGTAGTCTCGGAAAATCTTTCAGGAAATGATGTTTATTATTCGGAAATCCCAAGTAAAACACAAGCTTTAAACAATAAGGAAACAAAGTGTTTCATTTTCAAATTACGAAATGTTTGGTTGCTTGATAAATTTATTATTTCTTTTCTGAATTGAGAGATTTGTAGTACATATTCTAAATGTTCAGAATTTTTTATATATTCAGCATTATGTAAATGGTTAATTAATGCCTTCATTTTCATCCATGTTCTAAATTTTTTTCTGGCATCCGTAGAATTTGAGCATTTAATAAACAATGTTCAAAATTAAAGAACAACATTGGAACGTATACAAATGGTGTTATTGGAAAGTTGATTCTCAAATTTGACTCGAAGACGAGGACTAGGACTGAACTAGGTGAACTGAATGTAACTAGATTTGAATTATAAATAAACCAAATCTGATTTTTTTTTTTTTTTTTTTTTGAAAAAAAAAAATCCAAAAATTTATTATATATTTCCTGGGTATTGTGGGAAAAGCTGAAATAATTTTTCGCATAAAAACAATATTTGGCGCATCATTGAATCAACTATATATTCCGATAAATGTTTGTGAATTATTTGACTTATTATACCCTCCACCACCAAAGGTGGT
>JACGTJ010012636.1:0-17855 GCA_014858695.1 Chrysomya rufifacies | reverse complement strand
TTAAAATTGCATGTAGAAAAAGATATAGCAAAAATAGTAAAAATCAAATTTTCAACTAAAATTCGATTCGATTCTTCCCAAAATTTATTTAAAAAACCAAGACAAACTTGGTTAAATAGGACAAAAATATTAAAAATTTTGCACTATAATTTGACTTTTATACTAAAAATTCAATTCTTTTGTATCTTGAATCAATAAAGAGATATGGCAAAACTTGCTAAAAATCTGTAATCATCCATATTTTCCATAAAAATTTGATTTTTATATAACAATTTAATTTTTTTTTCTATGTTAAGAAAATAGATTTTTAAAATTTGTTATCAAATGTTTAAAAATGTTTCAAAATTTGTTATCACCTAAATTCGAAAATTTTTAAATTGTTTATAAATCGGTTAAATGGGGAGATCATATAATATTATAATCTGTGTTCACACAATTTTCCCACCGAAATTTATTTGAAAAATTAAAAATAATATTTATCTTGGATAAATAAAGGCATTGGCCAAAAATAGCTAAAGACAGTTATCACACTAATTTTTATAAAGAAATTTAAAATTTTTTATATCTCGTCCTATTTAGAAAAGAGAGGACAAGTAATGTTAAAATCTGTGACCATTCAGACTACCCACCAAAATTCCTTTTTTATATATAAAATATAAATTTGTTTTATCTTAGTGATAAGCAAAAATACTTCAAATCTGCAATCGCTTAAATTTTCCAACAATATTCAATTTTACATAAAAAATTCTCAAATTGGTTGATCAAACTACATATCTGCCAAAAATTGCTCTTGCTCCACTAACTGAAGATTTAAAGGAGAAGTAGTTTGAATCTGCGATCACTTAAATTATCATTTAGTATTAGATTTTTGTATAAAAATATTAAAATTTCTTAAATAAAGAGATATTTTACATATTTTACTTGTACTTTTACTTTTAAAAGATTCAGATTATTCATTAATCCTGGGAATATATTTAAAAATTAAATTTTTGAATTTGAATGAAAAGCTCAATATTGTTTAAGTGTTGATAAAGCTAAACCCAACAAAGTAATGATATATCTTTTTCTGAAATGTATTCAAAGAAAATTTGTTCCGACTTCTTTCCAAAGAATTCCTTTGAAATCGAAATTGCTCTGCATATTGATTTGCATATTAATGTCCTCGACTTTTATTTTGGTGAAATCCTTCAGAGCATTTAAAAATACCAAACTTAAAAGTTAATTAATTATTAAAAAGCATTTAAAATTATGTGAAACAAAACCTAAACAATTAAAGTTCAGAGAATTAAACAACAAAGTTTTAACCAACGCAACACAAACAACAAACAAGAAAAAAGAAAAATGAATGAATAAAATAAGTATTATAAAACAAATAAATAAAAGCTTTAAAAAACCAAACATCAAGTAAGAAGAAAAAAGAAAACAGAAAAAAAATGTAATAACCCACAGAAAAACGTTTTGTCGAAAATTAATGACAGCAAATATTAAATGATAAGAGACAAAACTCTACAGCAAAAAAGCACGCACATATTTACAAATATACAGACAAAAACCACATACACCAAGTAACAATAATAATAGCAATTTCTTAGAAGAAAATAAGAAGCACAACAATAATAGCAACAGCAAAAAACATATGTTGAAAACCAGGAGTTGAAAGAAACAACTAAAAGAAAAAGACATTTAAAAGTTGATTTCCTCTTTAACAACCCCATGAGAAGCTAATAATGAATAGCACAACTTTAAGAATTAACAAAAAAAAAGTATATATATACATATATGTATATGGGTAAATAACAATTTTTGAATATTTTTATGTTTTCTATTTTTTGAAGCTGGCAACTTAAAAGTTGAAAACTGTTTTTTCATTGTTAAATTTTCACATCAAAAAGCTGCTTTTTACCTTTTGTTCTATAAAGAGAAAATTTTTAATTTTTTTTTTCAATTTATTTACAATCGTTTTTAGCATTGAGATTTATATAAATATTAGAAATATTGTATATAGACATATACATATTAACATCACTGCTACACATACATATGTAGAGTGAAAAAGTCATAATGTTTAAGTTAAGATACCACGATGCTAGTTAACATACTCATGTAATGTTTTATTCTATTCCAGTAAATATGAGGGTACACACTTGTTCTAAAACAAAAGAAAAAAAAACTATGATCTTTTCTCCTAAATATTATACATATCATTATACACCGAATTTTTAATATGCTACTTATAGGCAAATGTTAAATGCTATATAAGAATTAACAAATGCAATATTACTTCGGAAGAAATACATAGTTATTGATTTTTGTAAGGCAATTATAATTTTCAAGAAATTGAATTTCATATATGAAATCTTAATCAGATGTGACATTTCTAAACTACACCAATTTGCAATATCTCGGAATTAACTTGAAAGTGGGTGGAATGAAACATGAATAAATGTGTAAGAACGTGCATTCTTTTAAAGAGTGTCAAAGGACAAACTTTTCGACAATCTTTAACAAAGTTTTTTTTTTGTTTTATGTTGTAAGTCTTCTTCCGTTACCATCAGAATATAACTTCTGCTTTAATTTTCTTGTAGATGCTTTTTCATGTCTGAAATACTATTCTCTTCCTTTTTTTTTTCTTTTTAAATGAAGAACTTTGTTACTACAATGCAGCTGACATTAGACATATGTGAAAACGTGTTGGGTTCAATGTTTGTTTGTGTTAATATGCAAGAAATTGTTTTTGTATGTGTTATTACGCACACGTAAAGATGTTTGGGTTGATGAAATATGTGAAACTAGAAGTGAACAAGTATGTGTGTGTGTGCAGATTTGATTGTTTTTCGACTTTTTGTGTTTGTTAAGAAAATTAGTTTAATTCTTAGAAAATTGCTTTACGTTTAATTAAGAACAATTTTTTCGCATTTTTGCAAAAGATTTTTTTTCTGTGACAGAATCAAGAATTTTCTATTGCAATAGATGGGCGTATGAGTAATTTTATAAATATTAAGTATACGTTACAAACGACAAAATAATTAATTGAAAATAATTGTTTTCAATTATTAGAATTCATTGTAAATTAGGAAGTGGGACAAAATTAAAAATATAAATTGCCTTGTATAAACGTATATTCAAGGTCTTAATCAAATTTGATAGACATTTTTTTTTGATTTCAACGTAACATCAGTTTGAAGAAAAATTCTTTAAATGTTTATTCAAAGTATAACCTTATTGTTTGAACTTTATAAATAAAAATTTCAAAATTATGACAACATTCATTAATTAGTGAAATTAATTTGCCTTAAAAGCGTTTTGCGAAAATATAAAAATTATAACAAAGAAAAAAATCTTTGTATGAATTTTGCGTAAATAAATCACATACACACGCATGCATTATTAAATCATATACAAACTAAAGTTCAGTTGAACGAAAAACCAAAAAATGAAAAATAGAAAATGTAAAGAAAAAATTAATCTTTGAATTCAAAAGAACGGGTATATAAAATAAAGATTTTGAAAATATTTTGTTTCCAAACAAAGAAAAAAAAAAACTTTTAAAAGCAGCAGAAAAAAGGTAAATTTGTAAAAGAGTCTTGAGGCTTTTTATTTATGTGAGTAAGTAATGCATGTTCAAATGTCCGCACGCATATATATGCATGTATTCTAAGTTCATTTATATTCGAAAAACAAGAACAAAGCAAATGTATGAACGAACTTAAAACATGCACTTGTTGTTCTTAGGCTTTTGCTTGTGGCATAATTACAACAAAGTTAAATAAAGACAAACATTTGTTCTTCTCAATTCCTTATCTAACACTGGCATTATTGGAATTCACACACATAGAGACATAATAGTGGGTATGTATGATATGTATTAAGTTTGCTATCATAACATGGTGTTGTTGGTAATTCCAGCATATGTATATAAGTTAGTGTAAAAGTATTAGACATTTTAAATTTACTGTTACAAAAGGAATAGAAAAAAACCTAAACATAGCAAATCAAGCGTGAAAATTTTCCTTTGAAATTGCATTTTCAATAAAAGTAATTAACTTTTGAGCATTCTTGTAAATGTAAAACATTATTTACTTTGTATCTGTATATAGTAATACGATAACATAATAGATATATATTAAATTTTATTAATTTTTCTTCAATTAATGTTTAATATTATTATACCTTGTTACTCTAATTACAAATTTTCTATTTGTAGTTAAAAATTGTCATTGCGATTTTAATAATTCTAATGTTATTGTTTTAATTGTTTAATAATATAAATTTCTAATAACTACACGTATTTGATGTTAAACTTTAAATACTTAAATATGTCAAAATGTAAGCATATATTGATACACATCCTTAAAGGCACACACACACATTTATAGATGAACATACATAAGGAAGTATAAATTTTATAGACAAAATTGTTGGTTGTAAGCCATTATAATAAGTTTAACCAAGCAACAAAATACCTGTAAAACATTAAATATTAAATGTGATTAACTGATTTTCATTATGGTTTAAACGTGACTTAAGTGTAATATAATGTAATATGAGTAATTTCTTAAATCGAAAACTGCATAAATGTCAAATGGAATTAGGAAATTAATCCTTTTGCAATAAATAGTTGATAATTTAAATTTGAATATAAAAAACAAATTAATTAATTCTGTGTTGCAACTAATTAAGTACAATTTCTGATGCATTAAGTTATTCAAAAATAATTTTGGGGGAGCAATAAGCACAAAAAATTACCTTTTCCTATTAAAGAAGAATAAAATAAAGGAAAGTATTATTTGGCAAATAAGACTATTTATTTATTTAAATATTAAACATTTTAATGTTTAATATTTAAATTGGTAGCTAATCACAATTCACAAACATTTATTTTAAATTTAATCTTATTTGAAGCTTAGCATCAAAGGTTTATGTTTAATATTTTAGTCCAATGTCGTTGTCATATGATGGACAATCTCTTGAAATGGTTCGTAGTCCACAAGATTGTTTATGAAACGAATTTGCTCCTATTTTATATGAAATGCTCTTACAACAGAAAAAGCTTTTGTTCAAACTTGGTTTTCTGTGTAGCTCTATTCGATTGTAATTTTTCGATGGTGGATTTGTAAATGAATATATGAAGTTGTTGCCTAAATAAATGTTTAATTTTGTAACTTTAATTAAAGTTATATAACCACAATATAAAAATTTAAATTTTTATATACAACCCTTTAAGACACTGCTATTTTTGCATCAATATCCTTATACTCTTATGTGCTCATAAATTCACACTAGACGGTGTTGTTAATGATCTAAACTAATTAAATTTTCTGGCTTCAAGTTGCATGCATCAAATTGCTACATCTTTTATACGTCACATTTTTCTATATGTGTACATACATATATATTTTTATATTATTTTATGCTTTTGTATTAAGAACAACGTACAGTAGATATTGTAACAATATATGTTTTTTATGTGTTATATAATAGTCATATATGTACCTTATATACTTTATGCTGTTGTTTTAATTGTAGTATGTTTTGTTAATATTATTAAATTTTTTAATATTGTTAAGCAGCAGTA
This sequence comes from Chrysomya rufifacies, assembly GCA_014858695.1. Lineage (NCBI taxonomy): Eukaryota > Metazoa > Arthropoda > Insecta > Diptera > Calliphoridae > Chrysomya > Chrysomya rufifacies. Next base: position 12,280 of record JACGTJ010012636.1, on the reverse strand, counting down.
TACACATGTATTTAAACAGATGAGTGTAAGTGTTATTGTGTTCATATATTTTGCTTTGTAAAAACATATGATGAAAATTTCATATAATTACTTTTACGTGATAATAAACATCATAGAATGTACATACATACAGTTGCCCAAATTTGATACACACATTTATACACTCTTGAACAGAAAATACAACCGCACATAAATATTTTTACAAGTTAAGTTGCATACTGCAGTATTGTAATAACAAACACTCAAACATGCAACATATTTACAAAAGAGGTATTCACACATGCTTAAATTTGTGTTTGGGTGTGTGTTGTTTCATAGACACAGTTGTTTGTGTAAGTTTGTATACATTAATATATGAGTTTTGTATATCGTTCTATGTTTGTATGTATTTGAACGATGTTGTTATGTGTGAATATAAAAAGTGAGTTTAAGCAACAAATAAAAATTATTCATGTACAAATTACTACTGCTGAAAAAAAAAATGCACAAAAGAAGAATAATATCTGCTTCAAATAAGGGAAAGCCACCACTAACGTTTTATATATGAAATCCAGATACACAACAGTGGTTTGCAAGTGCAATTTTTAAATAAGAAAAATAAAATTGTTTTTATTTATCTTATATAAATGTATACTGTTGATATTTAAAGAAAGGTGTATTTATTATAATATCAACGAAATATATTGCATTTATTTTTAACTTTTAATAAAATTTACTATAGTTTTTACAAAAACCACTGTTTTGTGCAAAGTAAACTTTATGAGTTTTGAATATGAAGCACTGAACCAAGTAGCACACTCTGGAAGCGACATCTAGCCATTCAACTGCTACTCATTACACTTCACTGTTTGTTTGCATGTTTGTGTTTTTTTTTTTTTTTCATTTGTTGTTGTATTTGTCGGTGTATGTTTATATATTGGTTTATATATTTGTATATGCAAATATATGTAATGTCAACATTTTACAATTTACAACATCATAAATTATTTGTGTGTATTTGCAACTACCAACCAACAAACAAACGAACATTTACAGCAGCTTTATTTGCAACAACATTGAAAAATATGCCACACACACTCATGGAACACATATAAAATTTCCAACAACATTCATTCATTCAACATAAAAAAACGCTGCAAAAACAAGAAATGATGAAAAACTATAAAACCCAAAAAAGATTCTTTGTATTTTTTGTAGCAAATATTCTAGTTGCATTCATTATTTGCTCATATATTAATTCACTTGTACTTATATAAAAAGCTTTTTCATTATAATTTTATTTTTTCACTTGTCTTTTTTATACAAAATTTCATTTCGCTATTTTGTTGGCAAATAGTGGAAATAAAAAGTATTCCACAATGGCCTTACAAATACTATACTGTTTTTGATGAAAAGGGGGTAGAGAGGTGTATCATAAAAGTTTTACATAACAATTTTAGTTTTTTCATTAATTTTGTGTTATATTATTTTATATATTTACATTTAAAATATGGTGATATAACTGAATGTATATATAACTAGAAAGTTTTATTATATTTGTTAACTTGAAAATATAGTTGGGGTTATAAAATGTTAATTATAAATATCATAATAATATTGTACAAAGTAAAGAGATTATTTTGATTTTCTAAGGTATGCAATTATAATGCTAAGATATATGTTTGTTATTTGTGGGTAACCTTTCTTTTTAGTATAGATCAAATCAGTGTCTAGTTTCATAAACGAATCCTGTCCATAGTAATAATTTTGTATTTTTTTAGAAATAAATGTAGGTAAATGCGGCCAGATTTCAACTTATTTTAAAGTGGCATGTTATTTCCATACTTACCATTGCTTATTAGCTTTAATTATTGGCCACAAGTTTGGAACTATAATCATAAGTTTAGTTACAGATGTTTTAGTAAAAAAATATAGTTGGTATATTCTTTTGGCTAGCCTTCATAATCCCTAAAATGTATAAATTTGAAGAGTTTTGTGCAAGGACGAATCCTATTGAAATTGGTTATGATTATGGTCCATTACTTTGTCTGGCCCTTATATCCATGTTGAAGACTCAAAGCACGTAAACATATTTCAGAGAGATTATAGGTATTACGGTATGGGGTCTAAAAATCTGTGCCAAATTCGGCGATGATAGGTCTAAAACTGCGAACTGTACTTTGAATAAATTGTTTACTTGGACAGCCAGCCTGTCGTCCAGACGGACGGACATCGTATACTCGACATAGAAAGTGGTTATGATTCGAATGGTATACTTAAATATGGGTGTTTTTTAGGTTAGAAATATACGCGCATATGCACAAATGGTGCTGTAGGTAATAAAAATTAGCTTCTAATATCAGTGACGTATAATTGATGTAATAATTAATTAAATATTTCTCATACGTAAATTTGTATAATACGATTTTTTCAATATTCTTACAATCGTTTAAGTGTTAAAATCCCTTCTCAATTATAATTAATTTACAACAAGTTAACACTTTATAACGCAACACATAATGATGATCGTAATCTAATTATATCAAAGCAAACTTGAGAAAGTATGGGTACAATACAAGTTTTATATACAAACATATAACAGCCACCATTAAAATCTTACCTTAGGCATAAGCAACTACTTTGCATTAGTATTTTGTAGTTATATGAGCAAATTTCTGTAAAGTATGAGTTTTGCACATTTTAAGCTAATTATGTCTTATAACTTAATAAAATTCCTGGGTACAACAAAACATATGCATTCACTACCCTAGTGAATCATAATTTAATTAAATTTTGTGTGTCATTACTGTGTAACAATGCCGTGTTAATTTAATAAGTAAATTATTAAAGTTATACTAAAAAAAATGCAAATATATAAAAATTTCACAATAATCAATTTTATAAAAAATATTTCACTTTTATTTAAATTTTAGCCTATTTTATAGATACAATTTGAGAAATCCCTTTAAAATTTTATTCTACGTATGTATATATCTTATGTTACTACTTCAAATGTACTTGTCTCAAAAAATAATGCGCCAATAGTATTTCAAAGGCAATAATAGGAGCAACAAACACCATTCAATAAAAAACACAAATTTCATTATCTTATAATGTTATTTTATTTACCCTCCCATATTTTGTTGTTGCCCATCAAAGAATTTCTCCATGACAACATCTACAAGACACGCATACAGTAACATAAATAAATAAAACTGTACAGTTTTATTTTATTTAATTTTTTTTTTCAAAAATCTTCTTGTTAGAATCTGAAGAATTTTCTAATATTAGCGAAATATTTATTGTCAAACAAAGACGACAAGAAAATAAAAAAAGGAAAACGACTTTGATTATTCACTAGAAATTCATAAAGAAAATTCGAGAGAATGAGTAAAAATGAAGAGAAAAATATTGAACAAGTATTAGAATCATTTTGTGAAATTATTTGAAATATTAAATGTATGTGTATGTCGGTGTGTTGTGATTTTATCACAGAAACTGAGTGCGATTGTGTGTGAGAGTAGAAAAAAAAAAAAGAAAAGAAATGCCTGTCAATACAAATGTCATTCAAATAATTTATTGATGTGATTTGATGCGCAATGACTAAGAAGGATTTCGCTAATAATGATGACAAGTATTATGAAGTTTGACGGGGGTGACAACTTAGCAAAATCAAATATAAAATACTAAAGTTTTTTTTTACATACAAAGTGTTGTAACATTAAAATTTTTGTAAAAAATAGAATCTCCAATAAATTTAAATTGCTATTTAACCTGTGAGTAGGCGAATAAAATATGTTGTTGTTTGTTTCTTTCTTTTCAAGAACTTAGTCTTTGTTGAGATATTTTTAACTATATTTATAAAATTGGCCTGTAATTGTGCATCAAACATGCCCTAATAAATTTTTAGAAAACTAAAATGCTAAAATAAAATATAAATAATTTGTTTCTAACTGAATATTGTATTTAGTTTTGATGAACATTAAAAAGAAAAAATCTTTTAAATGCTTTATTTTTTACTTAATGTTTATAATACTCTATGGTCTATATACGTTGAAATATTTTGTTCAATGTTTACGGACAATGGTCATATGAATTGTTCAATTATTTTGCCCATAAAAACTTTTTGTTTATGTTTCGTTATTATTCTGTAAAAGTACATTTCAACATTTCTTTGTCATTATAAACAAGCCAACGATATTATCATATGTATAAATATATGAGCAAAAACGAAATAGTGTTTATACCCAGTAGTTTTTGGTGATAAAAACTTTGACTTTTAAACCATTCTGTACATGAATATGTAGCAAGTTTTTTTTTTTACAAGTGTTTGTTTTAAGATTTACACGCCCGTTGGATAGTTCGTCCGATTGCTGTCATGCATTTAAAGTCAAATTTTTTGAGACGATCACTAATAAAGGAGTGATATATGAAAGTGGTGGTTTCTAAGTTTAATTATACAGCGGATGCCACAAAGTCGCCGGGAAATACTTAATCATAAGTCGGAAGTAGTTAGAGCAGTTCAGTGAAGTAATCGACATGATTTTACACTTGTTTCATCATCCAAAGCCTACGAAAATCTTCTTTTCATGTCGCTAAAGTGTTACAAAGTCTGCAAGCTTAATACTAGAACTTAACTGTGGCTTGGTTTCTGGATGAATAGAATCTATAAGAAAGGTTTTTTTATGTTAAAGGCATGTTTAATAAAATTTTTTGGTTACTATAAGAGTCCATAAAAAGTTCGTTCTGGCAAAGATAGAAATAATTGAAAATAAGAAAACAGAAGTAATTGTAATCAAGAACTATTGGGTCTATCTCTATACAAGTGAAAGCACATATTTATATGTGTATATATATATTTATTTTTATGTGTGTATATATAGTTTTTTAGATTTTTATATTTTTAACATTTTAAAAGCTGCTGCATTTATAACTGCGATTTCGATTATAATTTTCTCAAACAATAACTGCTCCAAGTACTCGTATTTTCAATTGGTTGTTGGATGGCATTGTTGTTTTTGTAATACACATACATATATTTTATTCCATTTTAAGTTCAGTTGATATTATTTTGCGGTTGTTTTGTATTCATTTATAGAAACAGTATTTGTTGTAAATATTCATTTATGCACATGACCACAAAAATAGTAAAATGAAAAAAAGCGCTTTATGAATAGAAAAAAGGATTTCACAACTATTATCAAACCACAAAATGCGTAAATGATATGTATTTATGTATGTATGTATGTTATGTTCATGCATTTGTTTGTATTTATTTAAGAGCCAACGTTTTTTTATATTTTTTTTTTAGTTTTTATTGCTGCTGTTTGTTTTGTAATGTTTACAAAATATATGTTTTTCAAATTGACCTGATTTAGATGGACACACTAATAAAAATAAATTCAAATTACAGAAATAAGAATAAAAACAGCGATACAGATAAATTATTTCGAAAAGTAAAAAATGTAATAAAGAAAATAAATTTTAAATTGTAATTGTTAAACTTATAACTAAATAGTTTTTCAATACATAATTTAGTTCTAAAATTGGCCTATTATTATATTTACTTCTAAGTAAAATGTTCAAAAAAAACATTTAATATGTTTGTGTAGCCAATTTAATGAGAAATCATTGTTTGTATTTAGAGTTTTGTTATATTAATGTTTTTTGTATTATATTATATTTGTTAAATAGATGAAATCTTTAATTGCTTTATAATTAAATTGACTTGGTTAAATTGCAGGAAATAATCATTAAAATATTCCTTAAACAATAAAATCAAAGAAAAGCAACAAAACTGTATGAATGCATTAAACTTAATGAAAATACTGCAATAATTACATGTTAATTAATTTGTCATAATTGTTAAAGTATAATTTTAATGCTTGTAATTGTACAAAATTTAATACAATATTAGGATTTATGATTTTAATAACAACATTCTAAAGATTATAATTATATTATAATTCCATTCAATACGATATTTATACTCATAACACAATGTTTGATCTTATTTTTGAACAAATACATGCATGTATATACTTTGTATATACATATGCTAAAATAACAATAGAAATTAAATTAATAAAAATAAATTTATTTTCCTATTGGATATTGCTACAAAATACAAAGATATATATGTTTTTTATATATATTTGAGCTAAATTTTACCTCTTGACATAAATTTCTCCACATCCTTAAAAGCCAAATATGAAATCCATATAAATATAATCTCAATGAAATCATGGTAAATGCAAAATTTTGGTTGCTTAATATGTGTGTTTGTATGTGTGTATGTTTTTTTATTTTTGTGAGAGAACAGTTTTAAGGAGGATTGCGTACGTGTGGTAGAAATATGGGTAAACTTATTGTGGTAAATATATTAGGTAAACTTATAAATGCTTAAAGGGGCCCATAATATAAATATATATAATAATATCAATAGAATTTATATTATTTCTATAAGTAGTATGAATTGTAACATTAAGGACTCTATGAACACATTAGATCTATATTTTCTCCTTGAAATTGCTGAAGATTTAGATTTTTCTTTTCTGAGAGTGTAGTTTTACTGCATTTGGCATTACCTGAAATTAAATTAGTATTTTCAATATTCTTATTTTATATATTTATTTGAACTACCCTAATATATATACATATACGTTGACGTGATTCCAGTTACCCAAATAACGTTTAATATTGAGAATTAAATGAGTTCTATTATATAAAATTAAATACATTTTTTATTTAAAATTTTTTCACTTTTTTCACTACATAGAACTACTTTTTATGCATCCCAATGAATAAACATATATTTCTTCATTGTCAGATTAAGATTCCCAAAACATTATAGCTGGGTGTTCCTCCATAATATATATTTGTTCCCTTCGTTTCTATAAAATACACAAGGAACCAAGAAATCTTCGTTATTCTGGTCTGTTCAGAGTGATGTAGTCATCAGAGAATCAGTTTGGTTTATATTTGCACCCCCAGACAGAATTATTTTAATACGATTAGTCTAAATAACACTCCCGTTTCATGAATAGTTCCTAAGGCAATAAATAAACCAGTTAGAATACTCTGTCATGTATTCCAACTTTATTTATAGAGATAGTATTGAGAACAGTTCAGTAGAGGAATCAACATGATTGCACAGAGGTTTAAGCATGCAATACCGAAACCTGAATAGGGTATTTAGAGAAGTTCAGTAGAGGAATCACAATGATTGCTTACAGGTTTCAGAATGCAATGTCTGCTTTATTGAGACGATCAATAAACCACTGAGGTTACATGACAGCTATAATGGCATCGCATTGGAAATACTTTATCATAGATCGGAAATCAAAGGTTTTTTACCTCTATGAGAGTTCCCATTTCTACGTTCGTAAAGCGCTATCTATATACGAAAGAGTAATGTTAATAGCTCACTGACTAAAACATCGACACACAGCCAATAAGTCTTAAACTAGAATATTGCAATTTTAACTGTGCTTCAAATTGTTCGCTGGGCTACACACTAAACTTATGTATTCTTGTATGAGACAGTATTAGATGTTGGAGGTTGAGTAAATACTTTAAATCGTTTGGTATTAAATGCTTAGCTCAATTTAATTATTTGAAGGATTCTTTGCAAGTTAGTTTATTTTAATTGTATGATAGAAAAGAGAAAATAAAATAATAATAAGAAATTATAAAACCAATTATATTTTGGATTTATGTTTAATTTTAAGTTATGAAATATTGTAAATCCCAATTAATTTTGTTCAACTTTATTAAAAGACTGTTCGAATTGCTTTTATTTGCTATTTAAATTAAAAATGTACATTTAAAGTAAAAACCGTAATACTCAATTAATTAGTTTCAGTAAATTGCTATTAAATCATAAAACTGTTTTAATTTCTAAAACAAAACAACATATTTTAGTTTTTAAAAATTGTTGTTGTCTTACGTTCATTCTTTCTGAAAACAAATGTCATTTACAATCCTTATTAATGTTATTTTTTCAACGTATTTCAGTCATTAACATTCGTACTTAAATATTGCTGCTGCACAACGGGCAAATAGTGTTGATGAGTTTGTGCTAAATTAAAGTAGTTTTCTGCAATTGCTACTCGTTTTAGCAAAAATTCTTGTTACTGTTGCTGCCATTACAATTACTATTTAGTTTAGACTGGTTGTATGAATGTAAGTTGGGAGAACGTAGTTCAAGTTGTTTATGACATTGTTGATGACATTTTAGTTGATGTGACCACCGTTAATGCTTTTGTTATATGTACATGAATTGCTGTAAGTAGAACAACAGCAACAACAACGCATACAAAAAAATAATAACGAGAGCTATAGCAAAACCACAGATTTCGCATACTCAAACATTGTAAAATTATGAAATATTCAACTAGACGAATGAATACACATGCATACGTGTATGAAAAAGGAAAAGAAATTTTTATAGACATTGTGTTTGGCGAAAATGACTAAAGCATAAAATTTAGTTGTCACAAAAATATTTCTAACACACAGACTAACAAATTAATAGCAACGACAGTCAAAAACAAGAAATTTACAATCTTTCCATTGCAATCACAACCACCAATACCACCACACTAGATATCTTATGTTAACTATATTTTTGGTTTTTTTGGCTTTCGAATGACTATCGTCAGAAACAAGTGACGTTATTATCAGGTTGCATTATATTTTATTAGTAGGTAATATAGTACAAAGTTATATACTGCAATTTTTAATATTTTGTTTATTACATTTTTTCACTTCCACAGAATTTTTTTTTTTTATTTCACTTAGTTTAATGTACAACAAAGTGGTATTAATTTAATATTAATTTTGTGTATCCTGTTTTGTAATTTTGTTTAATTATTGAACATATTTTCTAATTCTGATTTTTATATAATTTACAGCTAACGATATGAAAAATGTTTACTACATAACACTGTAGAAGTTGCTTCAGATACGTTTGTAAATGCAATTAAATTCAACTTTTCATTCATATATCTTTGTACTCTACTATATATAAATTTAATTAATTTAGTCTGTTGCAAACTCATTTAATTACTGATGACAAATATCCGCAACAAATTTATTATTAAATGTTATATTAATAGAATAAAACAAAGAGTGTCTAAGGAAATCAATCTCAAGCTTAATTCTTTGACCTAATGCTAAAAATGGATATCTTGAAATTTCCTTCTAATTTTCTCATACACTGATTACTAATTTCCGTTTTAATCATAAGCTAATTTTCAAAATGTAAAACTACCAGCATTAAAACATAACTGACAAGCTAATAAAATACCATTTCATCAATGTCAACACAAAAAGGTAAACGCAGGAGCTGATGGACAAACGGCTTAAAAACTGGCAGACAGACACATAGAGAGACAATTTAACAAACAGACAGGCAAAGACACAAACATCCATCCAACCTTTCTTAAATTAACAACAACGACAAATGCTGTGGTTGTACAGGAAAAAGAAATATTTTCTGTTTATTGAACAAGGGTTCAGTTTAGGAAATTTACGCACAATTCAACTATGATTTGAAAATGTCAAGACAAACAGGAGTAGACTAAGATATAAAGGACATTTAGACAGACACCGACAAACAACCAGACAGTCTTGGCAGCCAGTAAAGACAGACTAAACTTTGGATAGAAACAGACAAGTGACATAACATTTGACAACTGTTGATGCATTTTTGTTTTGTTTATTTATTTAAGTGTAAACGTTTCTTGATTTGTCATATTTGAAGTAAACAAAAATAATTATTTTCGGAAAATTTTATAAATTTAATATTTATATGCTGGAAATTCAAAACACATGAAAAGTACATTTTAGAAGTGATGAGTGACAAGGAATGTGGGTTGTTTCTGATGCGAAATTCATTATATTGAATTTGAAACTTAAATTTTAAATTTAACATTTATTAAGGCTTAATGTATGCATGCGTAAGATATTAAAAAATTTTAGTTATTAAATAAAAAATAACAGTTACGTAATGTAAAATTTTACATAATTATAAAAAAAAAAAAAAATAAATTAATAAATAAAAGTTTCATATTATAAAACTTTAACATGTTTAAGTATTTGATTTGCTTTATTAATTACTTTCCTTTTAATTTCAAATCAAAAAAGTAACTAACAAATGACTTTACATTTTGTAATTAAGTTATGTAATCCATTAAGGATATAAAGTATATTTTTCATTGGAAAGAAAAAGTAGTAAATAAATAATATTTTATTTATTCTACATATCTATTTGTATGTAAAAAGTTTATATTTAATTCATATTTAAGTAATTCACCTGATGCTTACAAACAATCAAACAAAAACTAAAATTTATGTAGAAAATTCATATTCTACATGAACTTACATACGTACAAACAAACAGACAGACATTATGTTGCTGTTTAAATCCTTATGAGGATTATGCATGTTGTTTATGTTATTTTGTAAAGGATTAACCTTTGATGACAGAGATTTTGAATTTGTCTAAAAGTTGTTTTTTTGCAGTTTTTGCTTCTAGTTTTTTTTAATGTTTTTGTTTTGAGTTTGATATTTTAAGGAAAACATATAAACTAAAGTATTAACAAAATGATAGAGCAAACTTTTTGGTTTACTAAAGCAGGTGGTGTTTAAAAATATATATCATTAGAAAGTATACAATGGTTTTGAAGTATTTTCCAAAATTTTACTCCTAGTTATATTAACATTTGATTTATAAATATTAATGTTTAATAAACATAACAATCAACAAAATAAAACCGTATTAGAAAGCTATAGACAATCAAACCCATTTTTAAAAATTTCTCATTGGTCTTGGAACTTTCAATGTTACAAACAATAACACAAACTAAAGTATTAAAGTATTGTATTCTTTTGATATAATCAAAATTAATTGATTTTTAATTAAGTATATTCAAATTAAATTAAATTTGATAAAAACGTGTCCATTTCTATTATTAAAAAATTTAAATTTTTTTTTTTCAATTTTAATTTATGTTGTTATACCCGGAGGATCAACATGTAGATATATCAATTCAACTTTAAGCTAAGAGCAGCGACTCTCAATTAAACACACTCACACTGACTAGTGTTTTCTCAGCAAACACATGTATCTATGTGTGTAGAAATGTTCTTTGTAATACACATAACTATAGTTATATTAAGTAGACCTTTATAACATGAACAACAATTTTACACATATATGCGTGTTCTTTGTTCTTGTAATTGTTATTATTGCTAATATTAATTTTATTAGTAACTGTGTATACAGAGGACAGTTTGTTTTAGTATTAGTAGCTCCCTTCTCAGGATAAATTTCTAAGTGTAATTTTACAAGCTGATGGTCGTTTGTTTAGTCTACTCAACTATGCTCTCAAATAACAACAATAGTGTAGTACATAACTGTGATGTTGATTTTTCTGTTATTTTTGCTGCTGTTGTTTTTCTGCAATTCTCGTTTTTCATTCTGCCGGATATCCCTTAACAGTAAAAAAATGGCATAAACACACACAAATCCACATACAAGTAAACACATAATATGTAGTCTAACAATATGATGGCTAATATAAAATTAAAGTGAATGGTAAAAGAGAACGAAAAAGTGTGAGCGTGAATGAATGAAATGTAGGGTATAGAGGATAAAATTGGTTGCCAGCATGTTGACGCGTACGTTTTCCGGCGTAATCACGATTAAAGTGTCAACAGAATACTAATTAGATTGTTGTTTGTTACCGAGTCTCACACAGAGCGGGCTAGAGAGTGTAAACGGTCTAATACTAAGAGAGCTATGCAACATTCAACACACACATACACATACTAAAAACTTTAGCTCCAGATTTAAATTCAACATTTTTTTTACTTTCATTTGTTAGTTTGTAATGTACGCAAAAAATGGTTCGTTTGTTGTACTTGTGATTTTAACAAAAAATTCATTCTTGTTGAATGTTGTTGGCTCATTGTGAATAAACGTATTGTTAGACACTTCACAAACATACACAAATATATTAATAGATGAATGGGTGGGTATGTATGTGTTAACATAAAGTTAGAAACATGCTGTCAAAGTTGACTTTTTGATTTGAAGTTTTATTTTTCTCCCTTTGTATATATACAAAAAGTTATGTTTGTGTGCAAATGGCTGAACATGAGTCGTTTTTTCTTTTGACTTTAAAATTAATGCAATGAAATTTTAAAGGCAAACTATTAGTAGAGTTAGTTAAAGTCTTTATTAATTGCAATGCAAATAGATATTTATATTATATTTATATTTACTAATTATATA
>JACGTJ010012502.1:0-19074 GCA_014858695.1 Chrysomya rufifacies | reverse complement strand
TAGTTAATTTTATTTATATTTTTAATTATTCAGTCTATTTATTTAATTATTTTGTTTATTTTATTTATTTAATTATTTAGTTTATGTATAATTATTATTTTTTTTATTTATTGTTATTTTTTTTATTATAGTAATAAACTTCTTTATTATCTTACTGGTATAAATTGTTGATTTGATGAATTAATCGTTGAAATCGATTGTCGACTGGTCCTTTTCTCCTTATGATCATGCCCAAATCCACTGTCTAAACGATCCAATAAACCATTCGAATATTTCCGTACACTAATATTATTTGCAACCGGTTTAACATTTAGGAAAATTGCATCTTGTTTCTTTTTTCTATTATAATTATTCCACATTTTCAATTAAACGCAAACTTTATTCCCGAGATGCGCCAAAAAGAAAAACAATTGTATTCACTTCAATCGACTATTTGTTAATGATTAAATAACATTTAACATTGACACGAATGTAGACAAGTTTTATTCGTTAAGTATTTATTAATTGTCAATAATATTTTGAATGGTCGGAATTGATAATATCCTTTTTCTATTTATTCGTTTATAAATTCATGAGCAAATGTTTTTAGGGATGTCCTTTAAGGTGACGAAAAACAAACTTTAACTGCATAGAACAATGTGCCGTAACAGCAAAAATTTATATCTAAATCTATGAATTGTTATTCTAACAGCGAAATCAGAAAAATAATTATTTAATTGTATTTATATATAATGCCTTAAAATGTATATGTATTCTGGGTTTTGATTTTCTTATTCAATTTATCTATGTCTGTGGCAACCAAGTAGTAAGAATTTGGTCTCAACATCTACCACGACGAAATTTGATTCAAACAGTAAGAAGAAGTCCGCCCACTTTTCCAAATTCGATAGTGTCAACAATAATGACATTTTTGCTTGTAATTTTATTAAGAGCAAATAAAATTATGAACAATTGCAAATCATGAATGTCTTAAGGACGAAATACTGTGCGATATAGGTCTTTATTTTTGTTTTTCTTTAGACATTTTTAAACAGTTAATTTTATACCAAAACTATTGAAAACTTTGAATATTTCTTGAGAATATTGTGTTGCATTTGTTATTGGTTTATTTCAACAAACATTTTTACAATAACCTAAAATATTTTAGTTATGAAATAGATAATTGTTTTTTTTTTTTATTTATTACATTTGCTCTTGGCCTTGTATAGGCTATATTCCAATCTGGGTTAACTAAATAAAACCTTCACCAAAGATGTAAGTAACTTTGTAGGAATCTTGTATATTGACCCTGTGTTGGATGAATTCAGTATCTAAATTAATATTTATTTTTTCCACTTTGTGATTGCGTCAAATATTTACTTAATACGTCAAACATATTGAAACGAAAATTGGTTTTAAAATTTGAAAATAAAGAGTTTAGAAGCTTCGATCGTTTGACTTCGAATTGGGTTTTTAAATTGCGTTACATGTTTGTTGTGCATAAAGTTTATGTACACGTTATTGTGAATGGTTATTAATGTTCTTCCATATGCATGGTTATAGTGAATTATATTCCAGGGAACAAACATTTATTATGCCTATCGAGTTCAAAAGTTGAGCTTCCACTTCAGAAAGCGTTGGCGTATAAGTTGATATTAGTCTACTGGGATGCACCTAAGAATGGTAGAATTACCATCCCCGGTATTTCCCACATCACTTCAAGTAGCTGAGAGGGAACAAAATTATTAGCACCATCTAAGAATCTGTTCGCTCCCCGTTGTCAGTTCGGTGCCATCGGTCCCTCTCAGTTTTACGAAACACCTTATATTCTTGCCACAAATGTGCGCAGAGCTAAGATATTTTACTTTTCCTATAATACCATATTGAATTTTGGTATGATTTACGCATTTCTTTCCACTTCTCTACCTTTTCTCAAACCCGGTACTGAGTGAGCAAAATTTTACAATTAGATGCAACACCATTCCAGGTACCATCAGCGCCAGGCAGTTCAAAACTGGGCAATATTGGGATCCATCAAACGTGAAGTGTGTTTTAGCATCTTAATACCAGTATTATTCACTGCTGAAGCTAAAGGCGAAATGAGCTGATAATTAATATAAAACCCACCTTTGGTCCTTACATCCATAAGAGAACCAAGATAAGGCTTACTAATAAATAAAAACTTATTTGTTTTGGATGTATGAAAGGAATTTTGAACTGTAATTAAACAAATTTTTATTATTCAAAAAAATTGTGAAGTTTAAGAGCAGATTAAACAAAAATGTCAAAGAAATTTAAAATTGTTCCATTTTTGAATAATTACACAGAAATCAGCTACTTTGTGTATGTCAACAGGTTCTAAGCACTTATTAACTAGTTCTGGTTTTGGAACTTTGTACAAAAATACTGATAAATTTTGCATGGTCTTGTCATTGGAAGGGTCAAATTGACTTCAGACTGGAACATTTGGATGGTTTTCGTACCGGTATATAAGTTGGAAAGAAAAAAGTTCCAATTTCAAAAACATTCAAAACGATTTCTGTAATTCATACATATTTTTTATAATCTCACCAGGATTTGATCTTGGTTTTTATTTTACGTTTTTTAGACACCTAAGTTGAAATAAGGGACATGTACTAGAACCGTTATTGAGTGTTAACACCTATTGACACATTTCTGACTCTATTGTACAATTACTTGATCGTTACTTTTCGGTTAACACAAATTTCCTGCTGGGTCCTAGTAAATAACAATCATAATGCTGAAATTTCATGATCGAATTGTCCAGTTAATTTTAAGTCCTGAACAGAACATGACATTTATTTTTATGTGAAAATTCTTTTTTTATTGAGAATACGGTGATTTAACGATTAGAAATGTTTAGTGGTTTAAGAGGTGTCGGTTCGAATCTCAGCCGGAAAAATTGTTAAAGTTACTTTTAATTTCCTGCTGGGTCGTAGTAAATAACAACAATAAAATGCTCGATCTGTCAAGTCAACTTAAACTGAACAGAACAACAATAATAATTAATTATTACTGAACTTAAACAAAAAAGTAGTACTTCAGTATTAATCGTTAGTTTACGAGGTAAGCAAATATTTCGCTGTGATAAATATTATCTTTAAGTATAAGGAAATACATTATAGATTTAAAAAAACAGTTAAATTTAGTTAAATATTATAATTTGGCTTAAAATTGTTCAAAATGATTTTATTATGTTTTAAAATCGTAACAAATTAAAGTATTTTTAATTGTTTAGATAAATAATTTCACAGGTTTTGCCATTTCTGGCAATTTTAATTCTCTAATTCAGTGTTGATTTCCCGTGCCAAATATGTCGATAAAACATTTATTTGTAAATTGTTCCAATACCTTCATACCTATAATATTGCAGGTAACGCCAATATAAAAAAAATATTAATTCCCGTTAATAATGGCAAATTTCCCCTGCAATATCTTGTTAATCTGCCTTGGAAATAATCAGTCAACTGTAGGCGTTAGTGTAGTGAGCGGCTCACTACAATGTATTCGGTAAACGCCGATAAAACTTTTACATAAAGAGTCGCCGCCGTTATAATTGCTATACGCAGATATTTGACAAAGAAGCAAAGGAAGATTCTGGCAAAATTTACCAATTTTATAAAATATACAGCGAATTAAAGTGACTAAATTCAAACAAAAACGATTGAAATCACAGTGTAAACAAATAGAATTCAGCAGGTTTAAATAAAAAATATTATTTTGTTAATTAAACGTTAACTACATAAGAAATGGTTGATTATAGCAAATGGAAAAATATTGAGGTAAGAAAAAATTGATTATTTGCCGGAGAATTAAAAGCGAATTGATTGGTACTGTGTGTGTATGTTTCTAGATATCTGATGATGAAGATGAAACTCATCCAAATATTGATACACCATCACTATTTCGGTGGCGTCATCAGGCACGTGTTGAACGAATGGCCGAAATGGAACGAGAGAAGGAGGAACTAAAGAAGACAAAACAATCATGGCAGGCCAGAATGATTGATTGCAAGGAGCGAATCAAAAACAAAAATGGTGATGAAGCGGAACTCAAAAAGGAACTGGAGAAATTGGAAAAAGAGGGCAAAGACTTGGACCGCAAGGAAGAAGAACTGATCAAAAAGGAAAAGAAAATGCCATGGAATGTGGACACTATTAGCAAGCCAGGTTTTGCAAAGACTGTATTGAATAAACAGCCTGCCCGCAAACCTGATGAGAACCTCACTGAAGAAGAGAAAGAGGCGAAAATGAAAAAGTTTGTTAAGGAAAATGAAAAGTTGTGCAAACAATATGGAATGATGCGCAAATATGACGATTCCAAACGGTTTCTTCAAGAGCATCTTGATTTAGTGTGCGAAGAGACGGCCAACTATTTAGTCATATGGTCCATTAACTTGGAAATGGAAGAGAAACATGAATTGATGGCTCATGTTGCGCATCAGTGTATTTGCATGCAATATATTTTAGAATTGGCCAAACAGTTAGATGTAGATCCACGAGCCTGTGTGTCATCATTTTTCACCAAAATCCAAAATTGTGTTTCCGAATATAGGGAACAGTTTGAAAGTGAAATTGAGGCATTCAAAGAACGTATAAGAAAGAGAGCCCAAGAGAAAATTCAAGAAGCTCTTGCAGAGGCGGAAGAACTTGAACGTAAAGAACGTTTGGGTCCCGGTGGCCTCGATCCTGTAGAAGTATTTGAAAGTTTACCAGATGTAAGCATACAATACAAATCATAATTATGCATTGATTGAATCGTATGTATAAAATTTATTTTTAGGAACTGAAAAAGTGCTTTGAAAGTCGTGATACCGAATTACTACAAAAAACAATTGCCGATATGCCGGTGGAAGAAGCCAAATATCATATGAAACGTTGTGTAGATTCTGGTTTATGGGTACCAAATGCTGCCGATGTAGAAGATGCGGAGAAAACAAAAACTGAAGCTAAAAAACCTGATACGGAAAAAGAACCAATATATACCGGTGTCAGTTCAGATGATTTAGATTGATTGCTTTGAATATACAGAAAAAGCCATTGTTAATTGAAAAAAGTAAAAATAAGTGCATTTGTAGCGAAAATTACACAGTCCAAAAAGAGAAATACATTTCGAGAAAAACTATATTCACATTAAAATATCATCAAACTACTTTCTACAAATGTTTATTAATATATTTTATAAAAAAAATTGTTCTTATTTCAAACTTAGTTATTGAAATTTAGTCCAATTCCTATTGTATACATGGATTTTGAATAAATAAAAAGGAAATCTTAATATGTATGTAAATAAATAAGAAAGGAATACTAAATTTCATCTTAACATTAAAAATATGTACGTTATTGTAAAAATCTTTTAAAGATATCATTAAAAAATCTATTATTAATATCTGTAATGCAAATATAGTCCTTTTTCGTCCTTAGTTTCTTCATTTTTGTAGTTAAAAGGTACTAAATAGACTAAAAATTTTACAGTACATAATTTTATAGATTTAACACTTGGCTTTGTTAATTACAAAAGTGACATCTATTAGTGACTGGTTATACTATTTTTAATATTTAGCAAGAAACACAACCAACGGATTGTCTTCATGACTAAAGTTTTTAGGTTTTATTTCAATCCAAAAAATGACTTTAGTAATAAATCTATTCTCACTTTTCGAATTTACCCAAGTTCTGTTGAAAATTTTCGGATGCTAAAATAATTTTTAAATAGTTTCTGATAAGAATAAAGTTTTTGTTTTTTAGATTTACTTTGTTATTGTATTGTCTATTTGTTCCAGTATTAGACTTGTGAGGTTTACCGAAAGTATCTACAAGGAGGTTCCATTGTAGTCAGCGCAATAAAATCGTAAAACTGATCTAGGAGAAATATATCCCATCATGTTTTTGTAGTAGTTAAATAACAGATTTTTAGTTCAGCAACAACTACAATTTTCCCACCATCACTTAGCATCATAGAAGTACTTAGAGGTGTGCTTCAATAATCAATTCAAGTGCTATCAGAGTATACTTCAGACCACACCTGACGTCATTAGTCATGTATTGAATATAGAGGTATATGAGATGGCACTGTCAGCAAAAAAGCTTAGACTTAAATTAAGATAAATTGCAGCCATTAAAAAAATTGACTACAGCGAGTATAATCTACAATTTATGAGATCTAATTACAAAAATTAGGATATTATTTCAATTGTTAAAATAAAATCCTTTAATCAATCATGGAATCGTGGCTTAAGTAGTTTTGTTCAAAATAATCCAAAAAAAGCCTTGAGTTTTGCAAATATATATTGATTGCAAATTCAAATCGATTTAACTGCACAACCAAGTTATTTGCAACCTAATATTGACTACTAGCCATTATTGAACTTACTAGATTGAAAACGTGAACCTTTGTGAATTTTAACCAAGTAAGTGGCTAATGAAAATGTATAATGGAATTCATGGATTACTAAGTTTAAGACCTTTTACGCTCACAGCAATATCGGATATATTGACAAAATTGCCACCAATAGATACATTAAACTTCTCTAAACTATTTATAACTTTATAATTTTTACAATAATAATATTACTTACGTTTTATGTTTTAATTATTCTATAGTTTATCTGTATATTTAGCTGGTATAAATGTATTTAATAAATTTAACTTTAATATTTGTTGTCGGAGCAGTAAATTCTTAAGGGTGCTGCTACAATTGATAACTGTTAAAAACTTTGTTTTTATTTGAATTATTATTATTATTATTAATATATGTATTTGTTTTACTAAATTTATAATTTGTTAAAGGTTTACATATACAATAATTAGCAGAGAACATATTAATATAATTAATAATTATTATAGTTATTTTATTTATTATTTTTTAATTTTATTTTTTTATATATATATGTAAAAAACGTAATAATGCATACGCACTTCTAGCCTACAGGACACAAAAAAAAAGTTGTAAATTTAAGCTAAAAATTGAAATTCATATTACGAATATTTTGATCATCAAATAATGTTTGCGACAATCAAACAGCATACAAAATACATTCTTTATTATTTTTCTATTCTCACATTCTCATTCATATTAGTTTTTAAGAATAATTTTTATTAGGTTAATTGATCTTTTATTTATAAGCCTAAAATATGATGTTAATGTTAATTTATTTATTTATTTTTTATTTTTTTTATTTATATCTTTTTGGTATCGAATGTATTTATTTGATTTGACTCTAATTTCCTAAATGAAAACAATAATTAAGCAAATAAGATTTTACGCACAAATTGATGGCAAATTTAACTAATTGAATTGCTTTCACTTTTGGCAGAGTAATCTTAGCAGCTAATATTAAGTTTTATTTATTATTTTTTTAATACGTTTCAAGGAGTTTTGTGTACCAGACATTTCAAATTAAATGCAAATTAAAAATATTGAAATATATGATTAAGCAAATAAAAATGTTTGTGGTCGATTTATTAAACTTGGCAAATATTAATTAATATAATATTAAAAATTATATCACGTTGTTTCAAAGTTTCAAAAACAAAAAAATAAAAATCGTTTAATCGGATATAGTGCATTTGGTTAAATTGAATTCTTCAATATAACTTTCTACAATTCGACTCTAAGATTGTACATTTAATTCGGCTGTTAATCCCAAAAAGGCGCGACAATCCTGCCCAACAATTCGAAAATTGTCAAATAATCCCAGAGTTTCTTGCACTTTCAACTTGTTGTTTCAAAATGTTCATATATGTACATCTCATTACTCAGTAAATAATATAAATTCTTACCCAAAATTGAATAGATATTTATTTTCCAAATAGATTTAGAATATTTTTACAAAACTATAACATTATTAAGCGTTAGGAATATTTGTCAATATATCCAAACAAAGTTCTGCACTAAATTCCATATTTTGTACATAATGTTTACATGCACTGGCAACAGACAACGTTAGAACGACTCAGAAAGTGATTTGATCAAACGGAATACTATGGAGGTTTAGAACTTGGAAATAATGTAGTTTTGGGTAAATTGTTTAAATCAGTAATCATAAAAGTCCATATAACACTAGGTATTAAAACTATCATTAGTCAACACTATAAGACAAGGACAACTCATTTCACACTAATGTCTGTGAATGATGGGCTACTGAAGTCACTAATAAAATTTATTTTTTCACAAATTCTGAACATTCTTATCTCATATAGGTTCGTTTTTAAGATATTTTTATAAATTTTGGCAATTGGCCCACTATTTCGTTTAGCATCCATATAAAGTTCCTCTTAGAAAGAGGATCTAAGTCGCCTAGATTTGCAATTTAATGAAATTTCTCATGTATGACTCTTTTATGGGCCTTAATTTCATTCGATTCATCTTGGGAATTTAAAAAATTACTTTCTTTATAGACCTTACTTATATGCTAAATTTTCACTCAGAATTCTGTATATATCTTAATAAATTCTAGACTATAGCATTATTTCAACCCCATCGTTATGAAAACAAATGCGATTGCAATTTGGATATTTTTTTAATATTGACTAAAAATAATAGTTAAATTTACAGATAAGCAGTTTGAAACAGTTTAGAACAATTAAAGTTGCTTTTCCTAATTTAACCATGTGTGTCGTATATAGTGTATTAGCGTTATCGCCGTTATTTCATGAAACATCTGATATATAAAATGAACAAGACTAATATACTTCAAATAAAAAAATCTTAATTCAACAAGTTAAAAATTTAAAATATTCATTTGTATGGATTTAATATATATGTACAAACGATAACATTGTTTTGGTTTCTCAAAGGATTATTTGGTTTTTAATGCAGCAATTTGTGTCCATTAAGTTCACGATCTTTAAGGTTTTCACAAACTAAAAAACTAATCAAAATTGTGTTTTTTTTTCTTCGAAAGAATTTTTGTTTTATTTTTTTAATGATAAATATTAGTTACTTTTTTTTTGTTGTATTATAAATATTATTAAATTTAGTTTTGTTACTATTTACCATTAAAAATATAATGTATAAGGCCTTATGTATATAACTTAAAATTAAACGAAACAAAAAAGTAAAATAAAAAATATATTAAAATAATAATAAAAAATAATAATAATAATATTGATAATTAATTAATTACAAAAGTTTGAGTTTTCTATTAGTTTGAAATTTTTCTTATTAAATTTTATTTCTTGTTATTGTTGTAACTACATGGATACTTTTCGAGT
This sequence comes from Chrysomya rufifacies, assembly GCA_014858695.1. NCBI lineage: Eukaryota > Metazoa > Arthropoda > Insecta > Diptera > Calliphoridae > Chrysomya > Chrysomya rufifacies. The sequence goes on along the minus strand of JACGTJ010012502.1, from coordinate 9,859 downwards.
AGATCGATGTCGAAATTTAAAGCCAAAGTTAGATATAATTAATATATGTATGTATGTATAATAAAAGATGAGAATAGAAACATAAAACACTTTGTTTTCGCTTAAAAATAAATTATCTTTTAATTTTAATAAAGTTAAATTAATATGGTTATGATGTAAAAAAAATATGAAAAAAAAATTAAATTTTAATAAAAAAAAAAAGTTATTTAAATAAAATTAGGAGACAAAAAGGAAATCAAAGAAAATGCACTTAATCATCATTAGTGGTAAATTATTTCAGTGGCTGAACATGGACTTCAGCGACATTTATAGACTTTTCTGAATTTAAACTTTAAGGCTGAAGCAAATATCATTAACATAATTTCTTGGCTGTTGGTGGTAGGGCTTTTGTTGTTTTATTGGTTGTTTTAAAACCAAAAAATATTTTATATATCATTTGCTATAAGGCTAACAATTGCGAACATATTCTAATAAGGTTAAACTAATTTGAGGAGTAACGCATAAACGCAAGGAATTTTGGAATACTTCAATGGCATGTTAGGATTTGAAATGCTTTTAATATGATTCGCAAAGCGTAACAAGATTACGTACAAGCGTAACAAAATATAGTTCACACAACCAATTGCTGGACTTAATGAATTAGAAGCTCAACCTACCACCTAGAAAAACGAACTATAACTTAATATTTAACATCGTTTAACTCCATCTGTTGCGGATGTTTCTTAACTGCTAGCGGCAATCATGACGATGATGCTGAAGAATTTTTTGTTGAACTTCCACCGCCGCTAGAGGCACCACGTTGTTTTTCAATGTAAACATTTAATAGCCGAACTTTGCTGGGATTCAAAGTGCTTAATCTTGGCTTGACCTTCTCTTCGCCCATTACAATATATAGTTTGACAATACAGAAAACAGCAGCTTTCCGCACCATCGATTGGTGGTTATCTGCGAGTAGAGCCAAATTGGGAAAGACGATGTCTAGGTGTGTCTCGGTCAGCTCCGAACCGTGGCGATCAGCAAGTTCGGTTAACAATTTCAAAGCACATACGTTTACCGGATACGAGCCTGTTGCAATTACAGGATTCACTATGTTAATAGTTAAATTTAGAGGCAAAGCGGGTACAATTCGGGGTATTAGCATGTCTAGTTCGCGCATTGTTTCTTTGCTCTTTGGATAACAATCGATGATCTTCAGCAATATCAATTCGACAAAATTTATCCAATTAGGTTTCATTTGTGGCCGACGAAGAATTTTCGATACGACATGGAGTGCTTCCATTACCACCTCATTAGAACTGGCGTCTAGCATGTTGAGCAACATTTTCATGATGCCACGGAAATGTTTATTAGGCAACTCACAGTTGCCGCTTTTTATGCATGTACCTAGATTGACGAGAGCGGCCTGAACTTGTGGCACAGGCATATCAGGTGCTAGATTTAATGCCACTTTAATGATTTCACTCTCTTGGGTGCCATTTTCTAGAATTATTTCCCCGTTTTCTGCAAATTTAAGATTTGCACCAGACGATGAAGATGAATTTGTTTGTCCCATACCGGAACCAAGTGTACTGGCTGTCATTTTGTGATGTTGCTCTAGCAAATTACCATCCAAGCGCATCGTTGTGCTTTCTGGCGTATTCGATTCTGTTGTGGTAGCCGATTGAGTCTTCGAATTAGAAGAAGCACACGAATCGAGAGCTTCGCTTAAGTGACCATTGTAGCCTCCGCCATTTGAATTGTTGGCTAACGAGTTATACTGATTTTCTATGCCACCAAAACAGTTACGAATCTCTTCTGTTGTCTTTTGTATATTCTGCTGTACATCAACTTCCGAGTAGCCAAGCATTAAATCATTATCTGTTACAGAAGACTGACGCGAACGAGGACTAGTAAATTGTGGTTGAAGCGATGAGAAAGGTCCACCAACGTTAGGACTTTGCACGGGTTTTGGGCTGGAACTGGATAGTGGTGATGATGAGGGAGAATTTGTGCCCGATGTGCTGCTACGGCGTAAATGTGACTGAATGCATACCTTAGCAGAGTCTTGATATCCTTTAGGTAGTGTTGATAAAACTTTTGTCATCTGTGGTGTATTGAGATTATATAGAGCTATTAGACAGTGGCGAGCTTGATTTCGCAACTCCAGACTCTTTTGGTCACCGGCCATTTGAACGATTTTTAGTAATGCCTTTTCTACTATAGGCAAAACAATGCCTTCCTCTGCACCAGGGAAATCAGTATTTTTACAATATGTGTTGGCTAAACTTGTCAAAAACTTCAGTATTGCTATGCGAGTCTTTGTACAAGGTGTCTGAGCGGAATCAGACAATATGCGGAAGACATCTTTCATTTGGAGATCGGTTGGAAAGTATTCATGGACTACTTGTAAAGTCTTCCAGATTTTGCCATGCATTGAGTTTAGTAATTCGGTGCCCAGTTTGTTGAATAGACGTGTCAACAATATGAACAGCCAATCGTGCAGATCGTTGGCATATGCTAATATAAGTTCTGTGACTGTCTCAAGGAAAAGAGAGTATACTTTGGTATGTGTGTCCATAAACATTTTGCGGAACGTGTCAAGAACTAACTGCAATTGTTGCGGTGTCAACTCTTTGCCGTCAGCGAGGTAATGGGTAAGACTGATGAGACCATCTTTACGCTCGGACCAATGTGTAGAGGCACAATATTGTATAATGGTATCGATATCATCAAATGGTGGCCTAACCCAACTCCAGTCCAAACGATTTCTGGATCCCGAAAGAGAATAGTTTGAGTTGTTGCCTCGTGTGTATGATGAATCAAACGAACGTTCAGAACAAACTGAAGAGGCCTCCGAATCATCTGATTCTTCTCGAGACATTAGTTTTCTTCCCATTCTTGTGCCGGCGGAGTATCCACCGCGATCACGACCATAATCGCCCATTGAAGCATAATCTCCTCCACTGCCGTCGGGGGATAGAGCATCAGCAAGGGCATTTTCAGCATCTCTACTTTGCTGGAGTAATCTAGCAGCAGCCAATTGCCTAGTTGGTTGATTACGTTCGGGAGTTCGACGGGAGTTACCCGTTGTATACATGCTTCTCTTCATAATCACTCCACCGCCTCCTCCGCCTCTAGTAGGACTTGTTTCTCGAGAACTAGCCAAAGATCTTGGAATGCCCGAAGCTTTTTTTGGAATTGTTCCAGTTGGCCTATAATACGAACCAATAACGTGTTGTTCTCGCAACTTTGAACTTGGTGATGTCGACCTAGATCCAGGTTGGGATTGAGAGACTCCTGCCCTGCCACGAGGTCGTGGTGATACTCCACTATTTGCACTAGATTGAGATGGTGTTGGTTGTTGTGATTGACCTGCGCCAGTACGCGGACGAGGCAGAGATCCAGTTGCTGCACTATTCGTGCTAGAAGTGCCAGTATTTGCTGCCTTTTTACGTGCTAGGAATGCATACTGGGCACGCGCTTTTGCACGCTGTGCAGCTGCTGTATCTACAGCTGACACACTTCGCATCCCAGGAGCTGGTTTCTGTAGTGCACCTGGCGAACGTTGAATACGTGAAGCCGTTGATACAGTGGCTCGTCGTTCTTCTGTCCCTCCACCTCCTCCACCACCGCCGCCATCTCTCTCTCTTTCTAGTGCTCTTTGGGCAGCAATATCTAATGTTCCATATATTTGATCAGCTAAATCTGGAAAATGACGCCGAAATACCCAATACGCTCGCCGCGAATGGCGTCTTGCTTCGCTATCGGCATCACTCATTGACTTCTTTATTATATCGCGTAATAGAGGAGCACTTCGTTCCATCGCTTTCGTTGGCCATTCTTCACAAAGTAAACACAAAATTTCGCACAGAGCAGCACGTATATCCTTCGATTTAGAGTTTTGTAGTGTTTCCGTTATAATTTTTATAAGCTTAGGAGCGTGTGTGTACTTAATTATATATTTGAGAGCTATCAGAGATGATGATGCAATGACTTTGGCTGAATTCTGTATCAACAATATTAGCTGTTCTAAAATATACTCGCAAAATTTGTCCAATTTCTGATGTAAAGTCTTTGACAGAAAGGCAATCGTTATACACGCCTCCCGAATTACTTGAGAACGCAACTCTTCCTTCAAAATATCTAAAAATGATATCGACAATTCTTTCAACTGAACGGTAATAAATTGAGGTTGAGATTGTATGTTCAACATAAGAAGTGATCGTATTTTCTTCAAAGCATCGACGCGCTTCTCCCAATCAAAATTTTTGTCACTTATAATCGACAATATATTTCTATAAATGTCGTCCATATCTTTGGGGTGAAATATGTTTAATTGTGGTACAGCCTCGAAAGATGCCTCAAATATTTCCATTGTGACAGCTCCAGCATCAGCAGCGCTTTCCGCAGCTATATTATTCTTACTGCGCATTGTTGCCGAAACTGTACGTTTTACTATTTTGGTAGGACGTTCACGAGCTCCTATATTATCTGCCTCATCATGTCCGTTATTATTATTGTTTTGTGTTATAAGCATTGCAGACTTTAATAAGAGTCCTTCACTTTTAATTTGATCAAATTTCTGTTCCAATATGGCCAATTTTGAAGCAGGCATATCATCCATTCGACGCAAATCCGGTCGCAAGCGATCACCAACATGTTTGTATATTTCAACTAATGACTGTATCGCGGTATCACGAACCGACACCGTAGGATCACCAAGTAACACACATATTGACTGTATATAATTGCGTACACTCAACTGCGAAGTTCCATACTCATTTAGTGTGTTTACAATTGTCTGGAGAAATTCTTCGCGAACTTTTGCATTTTTGTGCTTAAAGCAACTGGCCGCTAGTTTATCGAGTAGAACCTGAGGTGTCAGAACTTTGTGTTCCATTAAAGTTTGTAACAATAGTTGAGCCTTTTCCCGTACAGTATCCTTACTATCACCAAGGCGATCAATTACGTGCGGTAAAACTGTTGCAGTATAGGCATTAAAATCGGGACCCAAACGTTTTATTAGTTCAGTAAATGCCTCCAGAGATTTTTGCGCAATTTTAAAATGACTACCTGTCAGCCAGGGCATTAAACCATCAACTAGCATACCCATATCCATGCACACTATTGAATTGGTATCATCGCTAAGGAATGTAACTAGATCTTCTGCCAATTGTGCCTTGACACGCATATCCGCCTTTGGCATCAACTGGATGAAACCATCCAAATCGTTTGGTTTTCTGTATGCCATTTTCTTATTCAAACTATATAGATACGATGTTCTACCTACTGATGATGAGGATGATTATAAATAATAAATTAATTTTATTATCGAGTATAAACTTTGAAGTTTATTGATTTCTTTAAGATGTTACTGCAGATTTTCTGTAAAAAGAGAAAAAAGCAATGTTGTTAATGATATTAATCTGATTTTTAAGTATTCGCAATTTGAAAATGTTCGGTTAAAATTTAAAAGTGAAATTTTAAGTAATTATATTTGTGACTATAATTAATATATTCTAATAAGATTAAAAAACCCATTTGAATATGCGATTTATATTTTTAAATAAATAATTTAATTTATTGGAAAATATAGCTTTGTGGTCATTCTATTTGAGTTCTGCTGTAGTTTTTTATTTTTATTTGAGAACTAGCCAATTTGACATAGTAAAAATCATGATTCTATATAAATTGACTTGTATATGTTATTACTTATTTAAATATTTTACAATTTCGAGAAACTGTAAAAATATATATGTACTTTGTGATAAATATTATAGCTTTTAAAAAGTTATATTCACATAATTTTTTAATTTGAGAATAACTTAAAATAAAATAAATTAACTGACCTACTCACAAAAACATTTTTCAACATGTTTAACAATTGACAGGGTGTTAGACTACATGAAAAAATATTGAAAAAAAAAACGATTTAAGAAAGTACAAGTGTTTTGAGGGGTGGGCGTGTGCGCAAGGTTAGAGGAGACAAAATAAAGAGTCAGATAAAAATGAATAAGAATAAAGTATGTTTTTCTACAGAAAATTATAAGAAAAAGCTCAACAAAAATCAAGTATTTGATTTTCTTTTTATCTATCAGCTACTGTTGCTGTTCAGCTGTTTGCAATGATATTGGGTGGAAGTTTAAAACTTAACTACAACTCTTAATTGGTTTGGTATGAGACGATGAGGTGTATGTGAATCATCTTTTTGACAAATATGAGTTGCACAAAAACAATACGAACAAAAGAGAGTAAAGTATACTCTGTGTTAAATATTTAAAGCCACATTTGAAAATTTTATTTTACATACAAAATGAAATTATTTTTTGTTTTTTTTTTTTTTATCAGATTTCCAACCTACAAAAACAATGGAAATGTATAGTTTCGATAATCACAATTTAAACCAATATTTTGAATTTTTACCGATTCCATTAACTGATCTAAATTAAAATATATTAAATTGCAAATTGCAAAAAATTAAGCGCATTTTATTTGCCCACAAAGCTACTCAACATCAAATTTTTCAAAAATTTTTGATATTCGATTTTTAGCTGAAATTTCAAGCTTTACACAAGTATTTTGAACATTTTGCTTCCAATATTACTTGCAAAATATTTGCTTTAATCTTTGAGTGTAAAAAAGGTTTGTTATTAAAGAAACTTCTTTTTATTGCAATTTGATTTTAATATAATTATGCCTTGATTTTTTTGGATCATGCCACAACATAATTTTTCAATCGGATATGAATTTTTTATTTTTTAATATTATTCTGTGACTACTAGTTTTACAGTACAACAAATAACAAATTCTTAAAGAAAATAGCTAATTATTTCCTTGAAGAATATATTACAAAATAAAATGTGTTTTTGTGTTATTTTAAAAATTTACTCTACAAACATAACCAGCACTGTATTACAATATAGCACATTCATACAAACATGTATATATGAATATATTTAACACGACGGAAGCGACAACGAGTTCGAGTGTGCCGACAACAAAACCAACATATACGCAATTTTCTATTTATAATCATACAATGACAATGACGTTGACGTTCAAGTTGCTGTTGCCTTGGACATACGACAACGATGTTTTCACATGTATTGTCTTTTTCTTATGTTAATAACTCTGTTTCGTTGTTTTCTTTTTATTAAGTGAACAATAATTTTATAAAATATTATGAATAATAAACCAATAAGTTTGAATAATACAAGAGAAAAAAATAAATAAATTGCAGTCGAATAAAATAGACGAAAAAGGCGTCAATAAAAATCTAAAAGATGACGTTGTTTGCACGTTTAACATGAGCTTCTTCAGTTTGCAGAGACTTCGGCAGACCTATGTACATAGTAAATATAGGAACTTACATATATATTTATTTATCGGAATGTTTGTGAGTGTATGGGTATTGGTTAAGAAGAATTTGACATTTGGCAAAGAATAGCCAATGAAAACAAAAACAAATGATAAAAAATAAATAAAATAAATTTAATTTCTTTTTTTCTATTTATCTCTCATCAAGAAGACACAAAATTAGCATACATTGATTGTATACATTCACACTATGTACATATGTACAAATATATATGTATATAATACAATAAATAATAAAAACAATACAAAAAAATAACAATATACATTGAACAATTGGCACATTGACCATTTCGTATAATAAAGACCGGAGACCGGTAAAAGTTTTCTTTAATATGCACACAATTTGTCTTTTATTCATCTATGTACATATGTATGTTTAAGAAATCATTTATTTACTTTCCTTTAACAAGTTTTTATAAAAAGAAACTGATAATTTCTGATAATTAAATTTTGAAATCCTAAACATAAATTGTTTGGCTATCTTGAATTTATATGGTAAATACTATACAATATTTTATCATTTGGCTTACCTTTTAAGGAATTTATTTGAAAAAATCCGTATATTTTTGGGCTGTTTATCGGTAGATAACAAACAGATGCCAAATAATCGTTGAAATTATAAGATAATAATAAATAATAAAAGAAGAAGCAACAGTACTAACAGCAGCAGTAGCAGCAAAAGTAGTTGTGAGAAAGGTGTCACACAGAAATGAAAATTTGCAAATTTCTTTTAAGGTGTTGTTGGGTGGCAACGACAGTGAATATTATGTACTTTTATTTATTTATTATATTTTTTAGCCAACTGCGTCCAATCGTTGGTTCATTGGCGTGTGTGTGAGGTTCTGTATGTCTACCACCGTCTGTCTGAATATGTTGCCACTACAAATTGATTTTGCCGACACTGGCAAACTGTAGGCAGGATGACTGATTCTCCTCTGGCTGATCAGTCACTCGATATACAATTTAAAGTATACGTGCCTGCGTGTGTGTATGTAAAAATTTCACTTTGATTTGTTCCTGCAAGTAATAAATAACAAAACACTTTTGTTTTCATAACACAATTAGGAAATTACACATTTTTCTATATTTTCAACTTCACTTACAGCAAATATAAAAGAAATATAATTTTTTTCACTTTTACTCACAATATTCATGTAAAAACTAATTTTATTTTGTAAAATTCTTCACCAGAGGTGGTACGCTCTTTTAATATGCTGCTTCTTAATTATTTCGAAATTTTTCTTTATTTCTTTACTTTTCTCAGTATCTCACTATTTTTGCTCTTGTCGTTCTTCTCTTATTTTATTCCTTTTTTTAATTTTTGCACTTTGTCTTTCGTTTAATTTGTTCGTTTATCGTTTCTTTTAGTTTGTTGTTCGTTATGTTTTTTCTTTTTGTTGGTGACACCACCACCTTTTTCAGACGCCTGCAGAGAAAATATTTAATTCATTATTTTTCTTTAATTTTATTCATTTTTAATGAGAATTTTTTAGATTATTGCAAAATTTTATTTGTTCTTCTTTTTAGCCATGTTTGTAATTAAACTTATTATAATTTTGCCAAATAAATTTCAATTTTTAATCGCGTATGTTCTGTTGAAAAATTTACTGCTCGTCGTTTTTAGTGGATACTAATGGAATTATGTCATTTTGTTTGTCAAACTGTGGAAATGTCAGATAAATATAAATTCTGTTGTTGTTAGAAACACGATTATTTTATATTTTCTACATAACCAATGAATGTCGATACGTCGTCGAATACATCTGGTAGCTTTTTGTTCATTGTGGTGAATTTACATGTATAAAATTTAAGGGTTGCCATACTATATCTCTTGCAAATATATTTGCTTTTAAATAATACATTACAATTAATGCGGTATCTAACCTGACATGAAAACGTACAAAAAGCGCCGGCTGAAGGAGCAATTTTCATCGGCGGCGTCTAACTGATATTTGGCCGGCTCATATTTTTTCGGCTCAACGTTAAAAAGTGTTACGTTTACAATTTTATTTTATATACTTTACACTTATGAAAAGTTAATTTTAATCCGCCAAGTCGTAGGTATTTTCAAGTAGCGAAACGGATTAGATTTTTTAAGTCGCAAAATTTGCAGCCGATTTTGTTGGCTAAGTAGATATTAATCAAAGTGTGTCTATGGAGTGCGAGAAAACTAAAATTATTGTCCAAAAAAACACACTTTCAAAATAATACAAACCATTTAAACTATACTTTGAAATATATAGGACTACAATAACAATTTGTCATAAATATTGATATTCATTTTCTCTTTTAATCAAGTATAAGTGGATTTTTTTATTTGTATGTTTTATAACAGTGATCAGGATCAAAAATAGAATATAATTTCTCACTATTCAAAACAAAATAATAAAAAACCAAAAAAGATTTTTTGTTTATTTCAAATTTACTATGCTTATAAAAATGTTTTGTTGAGAAAAAATATATATAATAGATAAATCTGAACTCTTTGAACTACCTTATATAT
>JACGTJ010012464.1:0-26899 GCA_014858695.1 Chrysomya rufifacies | reverse complement strand
TTTTTGGGGGGGGGGGTGTTGGGTTGCTCTGTTGTTGGGGTATATGCATTATTGTTAGTCTTGTTATATGAAATTTATATTTTTTCCCCGAAGTATAAGCACACTTACAAACATATACAATCTGACTCACATTGCAAAAAAAACTTGTTCAACTTTACATAAATTCTTAAATACGAAAAATTGGTTTATTGTAGGAATCCACCTTATATAGTCACATTACATGGAGTTTAAAGTATTGTTGATAATTTTTACTTTTGTAAGTATATATCCTTGTATGTGTAAGTATATGTATTATTATTATCTTTATAAAATTCATAATATTTGTTGTGACACAACATTTGTTGCACTTTTGCATTTCTAATAATCATTTTGTTTTCTTTTCGATATTAAAATCTAATTTTATATTTTATTACAAACTATAAAGGATATTTTATAATTGACATAATAATTTACAATAAATTTTTAATTTAATTTTTTAGGAAAGCATTTGAATATAACTCTGTGTTTCAAAACCTAATAAATTTAAATTATTTTGAAAGCATTAGGAATGCGGTTGGTTTCTTGCACGAAATAAGAAACTCTAATTCAATGATAAAATCTTTTTAAAAATTTAATTTTTTAAATAAAATCTACTAGACAATGTAAAAAGTCCATTCAATTTATGGAAAAAAAAAACAAAATTACGCTTGTCAACATAACGTATATAAAAAAATTCATTCAACATTTTTGAGGTTTGTATAAAAGTTGTGAAAACTCGGATATAAGCTACGTATTCCAAGACGTATTAAATAATGTTTTAACATAATTTTCCGCAATTTGTTGTTTATTCGTATATGAAAAAACATTTTCATGTAAATAAACGAAAATATCTGCAATATCTTAAAATATTTAATTGTGTCCTTAAGGTAGAATAACTTAATAAAAATTTAAACGTATACCAATCCCAACAACATTGCCAACAGTTCTTGCTATTTATCATCTTTTTATCGAACATTAATGTGTTATAAAAATAAAAAAGGGGAAAGGATCGTAAGTCCTTACATCAAGGTTTTTATCATTGTTCTTAACATTGGTCTTTATTGTATTGGACATTGGCCAGTACTAGATCCTGCAAAATGTTTTGTTCTACACTCTACAAAAGCCTTTGTAAAGAAGAAATCATTGAAGATGAAAATAAACTTAACTTTATGCTTTTTTATTATAATAATTTATTTTGCCACTCCCTCCCACTTTTCTCCTTCACTGTTAAAAATATTTATTTATTTTCATCTTATTGCCTTTGTTTACTTGGTGTTTGTTTTTATTTTTCTAGTTTCATTATTATTATACAATATCCTTTCTTGGTTGAAACTCCCCCATAACACCCCCAATTAAAACGCCACCCACAGTAATAGCGGATGTTGTGTTAAGTGTACACGGAAGGATAAAAAGGATATGCGGAAGGAAATTTTATGTATTTCTTCTTTGTTTGTTTAAACTTGACTTCATTTCTTAACAACATATTATTTTGTCATAAATTATTGGTGAAATATTGCTATTAAATTTGTCTTCGCATTTTATGTCTCCCATTTAAAAGCGAAAGGCGGATATTGTTAAAACAATTTAATTAACTTAAAACGTTATATCTATAGTTTTGACTCTGTACAATTTGAAATATAAATATTATTTATTTAATTGAGAAAAGTACTCACCGTGGTTTAGATATTTTTTTCATATCCATGGCATTTGGTAAACTTTTTTACTAATATCTAGCATAACAATTAAACATGATTAATCCTTTCTTCTATTTCTGAAGTCGGGACTGAAGTTTTGTTTTGATTTGTGTTATGTAGATCTTCTTTGAAGCTGCCTTTGTTGATTTTTTATTTATAGTTATTTTAATATAATTGAAGACAACACTTTCAACGTAAAATTTTTGTTGTTCTTTGTTTTTATTGAAAAGTGTTAAGATTTGTCTATGTTGATTTGTATAGAATTTTATTAGTAAAAGTAGAAAATTTTCTTGATAACAATTATCACGATGATTCTTTAATGATTTTGATAATTTTTTTGTTTATTAATAGAAAATATTTGATTTAGTTTTTAGGTATTATGTTTTTATTTGCCAATAAATATTATTATTATTATTATTATTATTATTTTAATATGTTTATACTTAATAATTGATTTTATTTACTTTTACTATAATTCCCGCTTCTTTAAAGTAATAATTATTATTTGATACTTATTATTGGTTATTAATTTGTTGTATTTATTTTTGTTAATTATTTCTAAATTTAAATTGATATTTATTGTAAATATTTTGTTTTTTGTTTTTTTTTTTATAATAATCCTACAAAAGCGTTTAAATTAAAATTGCTCAGTTGTTTAAGTTGTTTCAAAATCAAAAAAACGAAAATACACAAATATTTTTAAATTAATATATATTTTATGCATAAATTTTATTTCCTTTAAAATTTATTTTATAAGTAAGCACTTGGTTATATTTTATTTATGAATATATCTGCGACATTATTTAAATAAATTGTTTTTTAAAGATTGGAGTTTTTGTTGGGATTTTACTGTTAATAATATTAATTATATATATTATTATACATTTATTTTATTGCTTATGTTTAGGCAACTATTTACTGTTGTTTTGTATGTTTGTATGTTTTGGAGTTACAAAATTGGCTTTCTATTATTGATGTTTTTTTATTATTTTTGAATTTGAGAATGGCTGAAATAAGAAACAAAAATAATTAGTTTTTCTTTTAAATTAATATTAATTTAATAATAAGTAAATAATTATTTAACTATATTTATGATAGATTCTCAATTAAAATAATAATCTAATGATATTGCAATAGAGTTAGATATTATCAGAATTATAAAATGCAAACAAGTTTAACATTAATTGATTTTTGTTTGGAAGAACTACGTTAAAACAAAACTGGCAGAGGCTCTAAGATTTTGTCTACATACACTAAAAGTACGTACATTAGGGACATAGCTAGTTTCTGGTGAAAAGTTACCAGAGTAACGCGAGAAATTCCCAAGTTAAGTAATATAAGAAGACCCATTTTGACGATTTCTAAAAACCTCCAAAAATCTCATTATTCTTTAATAATTTCAAATTTAATTGTTCCACAATTTTAACATTAAATGTTTGAGAATTAGTTGCAATGATATAAGAAATATTTATATTCCCGTTTACGAAATTAAAAAAAAAAAAAATTTGCAAAATATCAATTCATCCACCAAATTTAATGGAAATTAGTAAAAGTGTTCCAATATTTTGCTATAATTGATTTAATTGTGTGCTGGGATTTGATTTTAAATTTGAATAGATGGCATAAGGTGTAAATGCAATTTCCAATAAGAGATATTTTAACCAGATAAAGTTCGTTTAAAAGACAAACTACATGAAATTTATATTAGATTTATAAAATTATAACGAAGTTACAAATTTATATAAAGGCGCTAGTACAAAACTTTAAACTTGCCGCATTAGGTGCGGTAATTTTTTTAACAATCGTGTTTCCCATGAAAAAGGACTTTAACGGAGTATGCGGGTAATTTTTATATTCATTTAAATAAAAAAAGTTATACCCTCTAATGTAGGTACACACATATATATGAATGTATGGACAGAGCAAATTTTATTAGAATTATATCCTACAAAATTCATCATAAGCATTAAATATCTGCTGAAATGTCTTAATACTTAAATCAATACATCATCCAATTATTAATTAATCTCATTTTCTTTTTAAAAAATGTATATAAGTTATATTTTGTTAAATAATTTTAGTTAATATTCAAATATTTGCTTTGAATTGAACTTTGTTTTAACGACGTCAATGGAATATTTTTTTTTTTAAATTTATTTTACCTAAAAAGTGATAATAGAAATATAGAAAGAGAAAGATACAGATACAGAATTAGGGATACATGAGACTAAAGCGAAAGTTTAAATAAAAAATTTAATTAAAAACAATAAATTTATACCTTTTATTTATAGGTATGTACTTATGCTATATTTAAAAAAACAAAAAATATTAAATTGGTTTATTTGAATTTGTCATTTTTATTTTATTTTTGTTTTTGTTGACACTCTCCTGTTTTTTTTTTTAATTGATTAGTATTTTAGATTTGTTGCTGAGCGCCAAATATACAATTTTTTCTTATTCACTTTATTTTCATTTTTATTTGATATTATTGCTCTCTCTGTTAAACTTATGATGTTTAACAGGGATGGAAAAGTTTAAAAAATCTTTTTGTATTTACTATTTTAGGTACAAACTAAAAATAGGTAATTATGTTAAAAAATATATTATATATCTAATTTACGTACTTTTCAAAAATAATTTACGAAATTTTATATTAAGTACGATCTCACATATATGTATGTAATAAATTTAGTGTATAAACAGAACAAGGACGGATTTCTGCTGCATAAAACAATAACAATTTTTTAAATTTTCTTTTGTTTGTTTACAAATTTTTCGAAAAAACATCAAATTTTGGAAATTTACATAAATTTTATTATTTTTGCGGATGATGATTTATATACATAAAAACAATGTATGACTAAAATAAATTAAGGAATAGTTGATATAAAAAATTACATTTTTCCATCCCCGTTACTTAATAAAAAAATCTGCTGCAGCATAAAAACGAATGATAACGAAGGCGTTGTTGCTATTATTATTATTTTAAGGCGTTTATAAAGGGGGTAAAGCGGAGTGTAAAAAAACTGAATAAAAAATTTTATTGCAAAATAGTATTAGAAATGTTTTTGAAAATAAAATACATTTTAAAGAGCCCGGCACACACACGTCTATGAAATATAGAAAATAAAGAAAAATACAGCAACAACCGAAAAATACACGACAATAAAAAAAAACAACAATAAACGACGACAATGTTTTTTTTCCAGCAGATGATGACGATTTTTTTACTACAATCTGTCCGAAGAGGGGGCAGCAGTAAATAAAAAGTTAAGAAGCATTTAGCAAAAGTAAGAAAAAATACTATATAAACTACAAAAATTATTAAATTCAAACGAGATAAGTAAAATTGATTCGCGCAGTAGAAATGTTATCTATTTTTCAATATTTTTTTCTTGTGTGCTCGCCTTCGAATATATTTTTTTATTGCTCTAAATCAAAATCATATTTCTTTTCATTTATTAAGATTATATATAAGATTTTATTGTAGAAATTTATTTCTGATATCACTTCACTTTCTTACATTATGAGTAGATATATTTTATTATTAAAAATTTATTTTAAATATGAAATTAATTTTTTTTCTTTGGTATTATATTTTTTTTTACACAACGCGTAAGACGAGCCACTTCATGTACGAAAACTACAACTATATCTTTCGTCGACTTTGAAATCTATCGAAAATTTCTTCTGCGCTCTCTCACAAACTGTCAATATAAAAAGAGAACTAGAGTGATGTCAAAAATAAAATAAATAAATAAAAATTATATTCTAAATATGCGAATTTAAAACTAAAAAGTTACAGCATGTAATCTTCTTTTGTATAAATAAATTTAATAATTACGAATAAATAAAATTTAAATACATTTAATACTAAGTTCACACACTTTGTTAAAACTTTGGAATTTTTCAACAAATTTTAAAAAATGCACTTATTCATACATACACATCATTGCAAGTAATCTTTGTTAAAGAAAAGTTTAATTTTAATAAAAATATTAAAGAAAAAAAAACAGTTTTTCTCTATTAAATGCAACACTGCTAAATGTATTGCAAAAAACCAAAACATTGTCTATGGTCATTGTAGCTATCTCTTTCTAAAATACTTAACTCTTATCTGACATAAAATTACGGTATTTGAATCTATTTCACATACATGTGTAGTAACAACAAAAACAACACTAAAAAGGAAAATAGATATGTACACATACGTTATGCACTCTCTCTTTCTCTCTTTTCTTCTTTATCATAATCAGCTCTGTGTCAAAATTTATGTTTTCGTGTGATTTACCCGTTTTTTAAGCAAAACAAAAACAACTAACTAAAACGAACAAAAAAGAAATTTCGCCGTGAATATGAAAATAAAAGGAAATGAAGAAAAATTAAATAAATCTTTCAATTTGATAAAAATTAAAATTTGCTTTAATTTTAATATAATAAGGAAAAAAATATCTTAAGTTTCTATCTACTCACTTTTTTCAATTTAATGTACAATGCATCATGCAACTTATACCATTTTAGAATTTATGGAAAAAATAAAAATAAGCAACAAATGTTCATCATTTTGTCTGCTCATCACTAAAAGATTATCAAGAAAATCATCATTGCACATAAAGATAATTGCTGTTTAAGTTTTGTTTATTAAAAACTTTAAATTAATTTTACAATTGCAAAACACTACACTTAAAAATTTGGCCTTTTAATTTTTTTCTTTTGATCTTATTCCTACTTTTTGAGGTTCGTTCACTTCATGACCATTTTTTCTTTCGTCTGAAAGTTTTGCCAAATTTTTTTTCTTTATTCACTTCTTTTCTTAATCAATTGGATTTTCACAAGTTTTTCAATGTTTTTCACACGCGTTTATTAGTTTATTGTTAATTAAATGATTTTGATTATTTGCAATAATTTTTCATTTGTAAAATATTTATTTAACAAAAAAATTAACGTGAAATTCCGAAATGAAAATCAAACCGAAGTTCGCCATTTTCTATTTTTTTGATGTCTCTTCTTTGTGCTTAAAATTCGTATGGCGAAAATGGTCGTGCTTACACTGTAAATGGGACTTTATTTTTGCTTTACTAAAAGTAGAGTTGCATTTGCCTTCAAAATTGTATTCAACATTAGAAAAAAAATATTGAATTAAATTACTCGTCATTCGGGCATAGATTACACATCTATACGGGCCTATTCTGAAAATCACACACAATATTGTTTAGGTTTTTGTTAAATTTTTAAAATTTCAGGAAGAAGTCCATTAAAAAATAAAGTTCACTTCATTTCATTAATACCTCTACAACATCTTTACCGAAACAAACCATGGTATTAATATCCAACCTTGATATAGTATTAAAAATCGGCGTATATCAAGGTTACCAGATTTATTAATTTCTAAAATTATTGGAAGCGTTTCGATAACACTATTAGTTGCGATTCAATTTAACTAGAAATCTTGAACCACTTCGTTCTTAAACTTTTCAAGTAACATTTTTTTTCTAGATATTTCTATACTAAACAAATAAAATTATATTCAATTTGGTTGAATCTTTGATAACCACCACCAATAACTAACGATTTTTGTGCTATTGGGAATTCAGAGAAACATTTTATCATGTTACAAACGGAAAGACAAGCGACATCAATCATATAGAATTTTTTTTATATTCAGTATAAAAAGTATTGAATTTTATAAAACTAAAGTATCTACTGTTACACAGCAATCCTTAATATTATTTTGAAGTTTAATTAAATAAATTGAAACTTAAAATTTTATTTTTATATTTATTATTTTAGAAAAAATGCGTTTAAAAAATGGATTTATTTCTCTTCTTTTCGATATATGGAAAAGAATTAAAATTGAAAAAATGGACAAATATTCCCCAGTATTATCTAATAAATTTTTTATTTGACTCAGTTTCAAAACCAATTTATTCACTTAATATTTGAGTTAACTTGTTTAGCAAAACAGAAACTGTTTTATTTATTTGATTATTAATATCAATAACCTAGCCAAATATTGGCCATAATCGTTTTGTTTCGCTTCTGTAATCGAAAGATTACAATGTAATCCTTTCATTCTATGTTGTCCATTATCCCCTTATTCAAAATAAGTAAAATTACGATTTTTTTTTTCATTTTTTATTTATATAATTTTTTTTTATCAAGTTTTATAATTGATAAATTAAATTGCATTAAAGAAAAAAAAAAAAAATACATTAATATTTAGTAAAAGTTAAAAACAAATAAAAAATTAAACAATTTGTATTTTATTTGTTTATATAGTATAAATTACAATATAACATTTCTCGTTTTCATTTATTTGGAAAAGATGGAGGGCGGGAAGAAAAACCATATTGAAGAAGCATTTATTTATTACACAGTAAATTTATAAATGCGAAATAAAAGAAACATTTACATCTCAAAATAATTAAATATGTATATTGTGTGTATATTCATTCATCTTTGTTTTAAAACTCAGGTCATTCGTCGCCTGTCGTTAATTGCAAAAAATTAAAGTTATGATTATATTAAAAAAAATGTAAATTAAAATTTATTTAAAATAATTTTTTCTTGAGGTGTCGATGCTTTTTGGATGTTTTATTATATAATTCTTCTTCAACATTTATTAGATGATATTGTTCTTCTGGATCTTCTTGAGCGACTACATGACCGTTGGGCGTAACAACAGCAGTACTTGTAGTAGTAACACATTTAGACCTGTTAGCGGTTTCATTTCGATTTAGATTTAATACTAAATCCGAGTTACTGGCTTGTTTATTCTTTAATAAATTTGATGAAGATGAATTGATTTTTGAATTCTTTCGTTTTAAAAAATGATTTCATGAATTGAGGAGTTTACCGAACATAAAAAGGAAGAAAAATATATTCTTTTGTAAGCAATTACTTTTTTATAAAGTAATACGAAAAAAAATTAATGTAAAATATTAACTTAATTATTTTATAGCTTATAATTGTCACCTATACATGAAATAAAAATAATGTAATAAAAAGGAAGAGGAATTAATGGTTTTTTGTTTTTTGGGAGGGGGACAAAGAGTTAGCTATGGATTATGGTCGTAGATGCTCTGAGGGAAGGATGGATCATCTCCATAATCACTTTGCATTCCAAATTATTAATTATGTTTATTTTCCTAAAATAAACTTTAAGTTTTACCATGATTTTTTTTTAATATAAAACTAAATGATATAAATTGTTGGTTTTGTTTAAATGTTATTGTTTTCAGTTGTTGTAAATGTTGCGTCAAATAGTATCGCCGTATTAACTAATTGTTAAAATCTGGATCTTACAAACACTGCACTTGAATCATGTTCACTGTAGCCCAATCGTTTAGTATGCTTGAAAACTTCATTTGTTATTGCAGTAACAGGCATTGATTGATCTAAGTTTTCAGCCATGCTAAGAACTAAGCGTAAATCTTTTTGCATATGACTTAACGGTTGCTGTGGATTGAAATCCCCTTTTGCCATTTCTGAAAATAGAAACATTAAACAAATTTATTAATTTTTTGAGGAGAATTAATTTGGTATCACATACCCCTTCCTTTTGCTAGTAACAGATCTGATTTCATTGACGTCAGTTGGAATATATCCAGTATATCTTTAAGTGAAATTGAGAAACGATCAGCTGGCGGAAATAAGAAAAGAAATGATTGTTTAAATTTTGTAAAAATCAGTAAAGATAGTAATATTTGCCTAACTTACCCAATGCTAAGGCCTCAGACAAACCAACTAAACTTACACCCAAGATGGTCTGCAGAATCAAATTAACTTTGCACGCATTGCCAACATCTGCTAAAGTGGGAGACGCGTAGTAGTGAAAACATAATAAACAGATTCATACGTGGTGGAAAAAAAATTAAAAAAAAAAAAANNAAAAAAAAAAGAAAAAATGCAAATTAAGCAAAAAAGGGAGAACAAAAGCCAGATATAAATAATAATAAAAACGAAATCAATTTTAAAAATTTTAAACATAAAAGCAAAAGCATACGAATATAGTTTTAGAATAAAAAGGGAAGAGAAGAGATACAAAACTAGACGTTAAAATAAAACTTTTTCAAGTTTAAAGTTTTTATTTAACTGGTGGTTTATTTAACAAAGGTTTTTATATGTATCAAACGTAATTCTCAATTTAAAGAAATAATTAACAACCTTTGTTTTGAAACCTCCGTTCAATTAGGATATAAACAAGTAACTTACCTCCCAAAAAGAACGTATTTTTAGCAATTGTTTTAAAGCAGGAATGACATTCTTCGAACACTGTACGATCGCCGCCAGCTAAGATTATTAACATGCCATCTTCAGCTTCTTGACGGGTACCATGGATTTGCACCTCCAAATATCTACCATTACTTTGAGTAATACCTTCAGCAATATCCTGTGAAGTCTCAGGATCTATTGTAGTCATCTCAACATAAGCTTTATTGCACAAGTCTGCCACGCGTAAGACGCCACAGTTTCCAAAGACAAGCTAAAATAGAGTTATATCTCAAATCAAATATCCTGGATAACATAAATTTGCGCGATACTTACATCTTTCGAGGCTTTGGGATCTGATACACAACAGAATATTATATCTGAAGCATCAACAACATCCATTGGTGTTTCTTTTACTATAGCTCCTGCTTCTCTGAATGGTTCACATTTAGACATTGTGCGATTCCACACTACCACCTTGTGACCTTTGCAAATGAGATCTTTAACAATGGTAGAACCCATAATTCCAAGTCCCAAGAACCCGAATGTTAAATCCGAGGGGGCTATGTCCCGTTCTGCCAATGTCTGAGAACGTGTATTCATATCTATAGCCTGTTGTTCCGGCACTTTGACCGTAGGGCGTTCTAACAAAGCAATTGAATTGTTATTACGACGAGGTGGACTTGAATGGCCTCCTATGTGAGCCAATGCATCTGTATTAATTTTACGCCTAGGTGTTGTACTTTCACTAAGGAATTCACTATCTTTACGTTTACGTTTTGAGCTTGCTGCAATTGTGGCCGGTGTCTGTGCAGATCCACGACGTTTTGTGGCTGATTTTGAACTTGTCGATTTGGCTTTTGTACTTGAAGCTGCGGTAGTACTTTTAGCCTTTGGTGTACGCTTGTTAGGAGTCTTTACAGTCAAAACTTCCTCATCTTCTACGGTGGAGACCTCACCATTATTATCTACATTATTGGCGTTTGTGTCAACAGTTGTTATTTCTTCTTCTAAAGAGAAACCATCTCTTATCTTATCAAAATCAGCTTCGGTCGGCAGTGCTCTAATTCCAGTACTTTTACTGATGATGCCATCAATTTCAGTTGGATCATCAATGTGATTTTTTATATCTTCCATGGCCTGTCGAAACGCTGCAGGTTTGTTTAATTTTGATAACTGATCTTTCCATGGTCCCTCGTAAGGCTTAATATTATTAAACTCTATCCATGCACTACAATATAATGAGATTTGACAAATTAAAATTTTTACATTTTTTCGCTATACTTACAAATTTCTGGAACCAAAGAAGAATACACACTTTGAATTGTTTTTGTGTGTATTATTGAGTAATTCTAAAGGTGGTTCTACAATCTGTAAAAAGAAACAAAACATGTTCATTTATTTAATATATGAAATATTTGGAAATACGGTTTATTTTCAAGAATAGTAAATTTTACATTCTGTATTACAAAATTTATACTTGTAAAACTTTATTAATTATATGATCTTTTACGTACTATATAAAAATCTGTAGCAATGAAACATTTATGCGTTATTAAAATGAAATGATTGTCCTAACACTAACCAAAAGGTCTTCTTAAAATTAATATTTAAAGTCGATCAGTTATATTTCTTTGAATTTTTCTAATTATAATGACACTTAACGAAGAATAAAATTTATAAACCATTAAAAAAATAGTTAATACTTTTTTTAATAATTCTATTTCACGGAAAGATAACTTTGTATTTTAACCGCAATAACATACTTAAACTTTATTTAAAAAGCTTTAAAAATAGCAATTTTAAAATTAAATATGCCATATAAAGAAAAAAATACAAAACTACGGAAGATATTATGTGTATTACTAGACTAATAGTAGTGCTCCATTGACGCTAAATATTGAATATTAAAAGCATTATTTCTGAAATTATCAACTAACTAAGTGTATATTTAATAGAAACACTGAATATTGCAGATAAAAAAAATACATCATAAATAATAAATTTATTCACAACACATCATATTCATAGTGATGTAAAATATAGATAGCATCATTCTTATGTCAATAATAGATCAGTCTGCGATTTTCATATATTGCCATTATATTGAATATATATTATTTAAATGTGTTGATAACCACAAATGATTCGCAATGTTAAAAATATTTGTTTAATTCTTTATAAAACTTGGAAATATCCAAGACCATACACATATCGCACTAAGTAATTTTGAAAATTTAAAATAAATCATTTCTTAACTTGAGGACTTAAAGATAGGAAGTATAACATTTCAAAAGGAGAAAAAACAAATTAAGTAAAAATAAAATGAAGAGTCTTATACAATTTAATATCTACACAATACTGATATTTTCTTTATCTGTGACAATTTATGCAGATGAAGATGATCACAGATGTAAGGAATATGCCACAATTGAAATAGATGTAAGTACATACATATATCGCATCGTTCCTATAAGAAGTATAGTGCCTCAAAAAGTACTTAGTAAATTAATTTTGCTTTTGATTTATTAAAATAGAATCGCGTATCCAAGATTGTGTATAATGACTGTTGTGCAGGTTATAATGAAGATCAAAACGGCGTTTGTATACCCGTTTGTAAAAAACCATGCAAACGTGGATTCTTCTGTAAAGCTCCTGACGTGTGTGGTTGCAAAAAAGGTTACGAATTAAAAAATAATGAATGTATTCCAAAATGTGAAAAAGAATGTGTTGACGGTTACTGTATGAAACCAAATGTTTGCAACTGCCCAAACGATTTTGAGTTTGATGTAAATAGTACTAATATATGTATCCCTATATGTAATCCAAAATGTGGACCATTTTCAAAATGCACAAAGTCAATACCACCAACACCTAATCGTTGTCAGTGTTTAACTGGGTACGCAGAAAATAATAAAACTTCTGAATGTGAACCAGTATGCAAAAATAAATGTATAAATGGGTTGTGTATTGCACCGGATACATGCTCTTGTTTTGATGGTTATAAATTAGATACAAACAGTAGGTCTGTTTGTAAACCAATATGTAATCCAGAATGTCCAGAATTTTCTTCATGTGTAACACCAAACAACTGCGAATGCAACAAAGGTTATAAGAAAAATATGAAAAGTAATAAATGTGAACCTATTTGCACAGATTTAGTGGAAAATTCGAAATGTATTAAACCTCCAAATGTTTGGATGTGTAATCCAGGTTACCAACATGATCTTAATATTGATAAATGTGTGTTAGAATCCTGCATTTGTCAGATTAACGGTTATTGTTTGGAAAATGAAAATGTATGCATTTGTTATGATGGTTTTACAAAAAATAATACAACTGGAAAATGCGAGGCCATTTGTGAACCCGAATGTAAAAATTCGATATGCGTCGAAAATAATGTCTGCGAATGTTTTGATGGGTTTCACAAAACGCCAAAAAACCATGTATGCGAACATAACGATTTCTGCAATGCAGCACCATGTAAAAATGGCGAATGTACAAGAATGGGCGAATGTATTTGCAAACAAGGATTTTTTAAATCATTATCATATGATGGTCATATTCAGTGTGATAAGGAATCTACATTTATTGCTAAAGTAATGGCTACAATAATAGTCGTACCATTGTTGTTAGCATCGTGTATTCTTATTACTGTTTGTATAATTGCAAAGAAGAAATCCTATAATATTGAAGAACAAGGTGAGAAACAGCCGATCTAAAGGACATAACACCAAATCTTTGTTATTTTTTTCTTTCTTTTTAGAAATGATGTTGATTCGTAGTCATTAAGTTATGTTTACAGCACATAAATTCCAATTCATTAGGAAATCAAATTTAAAGTTAATTTATCACAAGTGGACACTATTTTAATATAATACTGTTGTTAATTATGCACTTTACATGTAAATATGTAATAAAAATATGTTAAAAAATAACTAAATATAATCATTTTAATTGCCGGTATATAACATACAAGACGAGAGAGAAAAAAACAAAAATTCAACCAAACCATAATATTATTTATCAATGAATGTGATTGATAATCTTGTACTGATAATGTATGTACATATGAACATAAATTCAACTGAATGAAATTTCACATTATATCGACCTGATGCAATTTTCATTTAAGGGTAACCTATTAGAAAGAAAAATAAATAATTAGATAAAATATTTCTTAATTAACAAAAATATTTGATCATCGGAAATAAAAAATATTGACTTTTAAAGAGAATGAAATCAGTCTTTAAATAAACAACCAGTTATTATTTTTTTTACTTATCAATTATACTCAGTAATATTTTTACTATAAAACTTATTGGTACATCTTATTGTACTTTATAACTGAATTATTTTACAATTTAAAATTTCATTCATTTTCCTATGTACAAACAAATAATAAGTACCGTACGTAAAAGTACAGTCAATAATGAAACCAACAACAATAGAAGCATAGAATATGTGTGTGTTTGTGTGTATCGGAACGACACACGTCTACAACAACGATGTTAATAAAATAATAACAAACTTATACATAATATAATATTTTTAATAAAACAACTTACCATAGCGGGCCATGGAGCAAATCCTTTCATTTTAGCCCTAGAATATAAAAAATATACATTTAAATAATATCCGTTCAATAGCTAATTACAAAAGAAATTTCCAATTATAGTGAAAGAAAAACGCGCGGACTTTTTTCTAATTTGAGTATATTGCAGTAGCGTCATTACGAATGGCCAAGCAAAGAGAAAAATATTGTGATACTTCTTCTTAAGTCATGAGTAAATAACTCTTAGTTGGAAATCTATAGGATTCATATTGGTTAGCAAGCTAGGACTATTGTTTTGTTTGAGTAAAATCTTTCAATAATCTCTGAAATTCGGTACTCAAATGTGAGGTTATGTTTAAGCGCCATTTTTCTTTACTTTTTCTCCAATAGTCACACACACAAAACCGCTTGTTGTTTCTTGGACAACTTTCTTTTGTAATCGTCGTTTATTTATGATGAACCTTACCAAACTAAATCCTTTGGTTTGTAACATAGTATCTCCTGGGTATCACCGCCTCCGATGCTACTTGTACCAGGCAGCGATTGCTTTTTAGCTTTCGACATTATGTTATCAATACGAAACTGGAATTTTATTTTGTTTGCCGTAATTTTTCCAACGATTTCTTTTCTCTTTTATGGTTAAAACACTTAATACTCTGTTTATACACTATATCATTTAGTTTTTTACGTCACTTTGTAAACGTTGAGTTTAATTTAAACAATATAATTTGTATTAAAACGAAAAAAAATTAAAGAAAATTTTCTTTACTATATTCAGTCGTTTTTTTTCTTCTATGATATTTTTTTGCTGCCGTCAATTTCAAACAAAAATGGCGTCTTTGTTAGTACTGCTAACTAAAATGGACTTTTTGATTAACGTAGCGATTTTAGAAATAATTTAAACAGTGTTGCAGCGTTTTTTACTAGACGTCTACACAAAAAATTCCCATTGACATTGTTGCTCATTTTCTAAAATTGGTGTAGACTAACAACTATTTTTTATATATTTTTTCCGAACAAAAAAAATTAAGAAGCACTAATAAATTTATAATAGCAAAAAATGTACAATTTATTTTAATTTACAAATTATATTTAACAAATTTTAAGTTTTAATAATAATAAGATGTACAAATACTATTTTCTATACTGCTGGTTTAGAAATATTTTACAATTTGGGGAAAAATAGAAAATTTAATGTTATATAAATATTAAAAAGAAGTAATTATCTAACGAAATAAATTACTAGAATTGTACACAATGTCCAAAAGCAATAATTTTGAATGAAATTATATTACGCGGCTTATTTATTTACGTTTTGTATACATATATTTAGTCAAACAACCCTGTTGATTAATTTGTAAAGAAAAGCCAACAGGGTGGTAAAAAAACAAAGAACCGATAAGTTTTTTACGTTTAAAAATCTATTTTTAACAGATTTCTACTTCACGTTACCTCAATATTTTACTCACTGGGCAGTAACACTTATTTGCATAAGTTAAGAAACCGCTGAATGCGCTACCTCCTACAATTACTGACTGGTTGGGTCTTTCACTCTTAAAGTAAAATTTCTTTAAAAAACTAGTTTTTAACTTAGTAATTTTTATTTGAAATAAAATTATATATTATTTCATAACGTGATTTGTGTATAAAAATAACAATTATCATTATTTTATTTCTTCTTATACGATTGAAGTTTTAACAAATATTCCGAATGCTTCTGTAGATGATTTAACAACACATCAACATTTAATTGATTGGTGCTGGGACCTCCATATTCTGCCGGTAAATATTCATAACCAATCATATTTTGAATTCTATTGAAATTTTTGCCGTTATGTACAAAAATCTGAAATTGTAAAATAATAAATATTTAGATAAGTGTTACAAATTAAGTGATAAAAAAATCAAGATTTAAAAATTATATTATGATATAGTTGACTTTAAAGCTTCTTCTACAATTTTTGTAATAAGCAATTACAAATTTTAATTGTTAAGTATGTTTAAAACATTAATATTTTTAAAAGCTACACTCATGGGAAAAATACACTTAGTGCATACATTATTTCACTGATATTTTCCGTATCAGTTCAGATATAAAACGCATAAGAATGATCAGCCGTTTTAAAATTTTATCGAAATTTACTTTGGGGTAACCTGATTGCTTAAAATAAGAACTTATTTAAAAAAAAGTATTTAGCTGACAAGGGAATGTTCTAATTAAACGATTTTTAGAATGAAATATGTGTGATAACAACTTTTTTAATTAAACGCTTATTTACAGAGATATCAGTGATTAAAGATTTTTCGTATAAATATCGGTTTTAGGCATGAAATATAAGTGGTCATTATTTGAAACACCTTTTCCATTTAAGCGTATATCTACTGAGATATTGACAATTTTAAACTTTTCATAGTAATATTGAATTTCAGTATAAAATATAATCGCAGACACATATTTACAATTAAATACTAATGGAAACTTATTATGATTAATAAATTAAAATCAGTTTATTTTTATATTATATTATAAAGTATTTTATAATTAATATTCGCTGATTTTTCATTTTGTTTGTACTTAAATTTAATTATTTTGTTCACTAAGTTTTTGTTTTCAACTTACGTGCTCCTTAAAATCACGACTTAAAAACGGCATTATCATGGAAGAAGCCATATTCATTAGGAAACCACCTTGAATGACGTGAATGTATTTCTGGGTAAATGGAAGAATTTTGTTTTTTTCATTAATTAAACGAGCCAGGTGTGGTGACAACATCGGTAAAAAATTGCTAGTTATTCTAAAAGAAAAAACAATTATTTAGTTATCGCCACAATTGCTAGCCTATTTATTCTATAAATTACCCATTTAAATCGAAAATTATTGTTATACCTCGTTCTTGTACTTGGGGTATCAATAGTAATGATTCGAATATTAAATCATCCATTTCAATAAGATCCTGCAGGAAATTAGGATATTTATGAAATTTGTCCACTATATTGGAATAAAAATGATGGTTTGTTATTCGATTTTGACATACAATATACTTATAGGTTTTAGGCAATAAGATCAATTAAATTCCTAGTTAAAATAATATTACAAATTTGATTCTGGTACAAAAAAAGTGAAAAATTGGGGACAACTTTGAAGAATAATTTGGCAAATTAATTAAAAGCTGAACATAAAGTTAATTTAACAAGTTAGAACCCTATAATCAGCTATATAGACTTCATTTATAGCGGCTCTGCAAATACAAAGATTTATGTACGGGAGGTGTGTCTGTGTGGCTTTTATTTGCTAAATAGAAGCAACTATTATTAATATTTTAAAGGATCTTCATAATAGCTCTAATAAATATTGACCGATTTTAAAAATTCCAAAAATTTTAATTTGAGAAACTTTTTGTAGTACGGCTTCCAAATATGCGATTTAGGGTAATCTGGTGTATTTGTTTGTGTGGTTATTATTAGAAAAACGAAAACAACTATTATAAATAAAATAAAATTTAATAGTTCTTTGACAATAACGCGACTGTATTAACCGATTTGAAAAATTAAAAAAAATCAAAATTAGGAAAAAACTACTAACGATTTATATAGATATAGTCTATATATTTTGAAATAATTAAAAATAATGAGTTTTTGAAGACATCTATGAATGGATTCTGCCGAATTGAAATTGCTAAATTCTATCAACACTTTATTGCAAACAGCATTGATAATATATATGTATACATTATATACTACTTACCCGATTTAAGAACTACAATCGGTCTACCCATTTTATCGGGTGATGGCATTAAAAATTTTGCCTTTATATCCAAAAATTCTTCACGAAAGTACTCTACTGTATGATGTGCTAACCATTCAGGATGATTGGCTTTAAAATCATAATAACGTTTTATACTTTCAAATGCCTTTTCAACATCCCAATTGGTGTAGAATAAAAACTTTGACATAAAAATATCCTCATTACCAATACTCAAATCAGGGTCATCTAAAAATAAAAAAAAACAAATTTAATGATTTTATTGCTAAAATAATTAATAAATTAGTTTATTTATACTTTCGATTTTATTACGTAAAACTTCAATTTTATGATTTTGTTCAAAAGAGAAAGTATAAGCTGTACTTAGAATCGACATATTTTATGTTAAATGAATTAAAAATCACTTTTTTATTATGTTATATAAATATAATCCAACGCACTAAAACACGTTTATCATGTGTAAGATTAGCAAAACAAATAAAAAAGCTGCAATTATCGGCTTTTAAAGATGTAAGTTTTTTCTTTGTGGATACTATTTGTTATTTATATGACAAGTGAATATAAATAGCTTTTTAACTGCCTAATTTCTATTTTGGTAACGTTAATATAAGCATGTAATAGATATATTAAATAGTGAGGAATATATTTTAATAGTATACTTTTTATACCCTACATCCTCATAGATGCAGAGGGTATACTGCGTTTGTGCGAATGTTTGTAATATAGAGAAAAAATTTTGAACACCCACCTTTAAGTATATGAATATATATGTATATGCGAACATTTTTTGATTGCTCGGTGCGCTTTGCTGCCCTATAACTGTTTGTGTTAAATACAGTAATACCATAATCTGAAATCGTGTATATTATTAATTTAAATGGAATATCTACCTGTAAATTAGATTTATAGACTAATTAAGATTTACAAATAATTCTTTTAGAAAATGTTAGAAATATGAGTGATGACATTTAAAAACATATTTACTGTGGTGTGGTCTTTTTATTTAGATGTATATTTACATCAAATTGGTACGAAAAATAAGATATAGCCGACTTTTTTTTCTTTTCAACGCATATTTGGGATTTAAGATTTTCTATAAAAATATCAATATTTGGTATGAAATATGAGTGATCATAAGGTAGATATGAACGATTTGATTTTTTTATAGAAATATTGAATTTTGTTATGAAATATGAGTGATCACAAATTAGGCCGCTTTTTCAATTTAACTTATATCGACAATTTAAAATTTTTCATAATAATATTGATTTTTAATTTGAAATATGGGTATATTTACAGAGAAATCGTTGACTGGGATTTGTTTTGTATAAAAATATGGATGGTAATGATATTTGAGTGATCACAAATTTAAGCGCTTTTTTCATTTAAATTGATATTTACTGAGAAAACAACAGATGTAGGATTTTTTTTATTTAAACGCATATTATATATTTTATAGCCAATTTAAAATTGTTGATATAAAATATGAGTTATCGCAAATTGAAGTTATTTTTACATTTAAACGTATATTTAATTAGATATATCTGATTTAAGGTTTTTCATAAAGATGTCGATTAAAGCACCTTTTCAGTTAAATCCATATTTATAGAGATATCTTTAATAAAAATTTAAATTTTTGGTGTGCAATATGAGTGATTTCAAATAAAAGCGATTTAAGAACATTTAAACTTAAAGCTCAATTGACCAATTTGACATTTGAAAGTGTAGACTTTAGTTCGAAATACATTACAATTCAAAATTAATTCCAGGAAAAAAACTTATGGAGTAATTAATTATTTGATTGGAGTTCACTATTAAATTCTTAATATATTTTAATATTCAAAAGATTCTGATTTATTTAGTTTTATTAATTATAATACCTCTTATTGTATATATAATTTTAATTATATATCGCAATCCAGCACTTTGTCCACTGTTTACCCAGTCGCTGTTAAGCCAAAATTCTCTGAAAATACCTTTGTCACAAAGAAATAGATTTAAACAAAAGAAATATTGTATTTATATTAGTATTTTGTACAACAGATTAAATAACTGGCAATTGAAAATGATTCTACGTTTGGCGTTGTACTGAGCCTACAAATAATTTGGTCAGTTTGGCTTTTAGCCATTGCCAAAGATTTTGTTGTTGTGTTGTTGTGTTGTTGTAACGAAAAAATGCTTGACAAAAATGTTATTTTAATTACCTTAAGCTTATAATGGCATTTTTGAATAGTTACCTGCCAATAATTTAAATAAAAGCTAAATCTAAAATACGATATTATATTTACAGCTTTTGAAATTGTAGCCAAATATTATTTTAATATTTTATTAATAGACACGGAGAATATTGTTAGAATTTTGCCAATGATGAGATTAAAAGTTTTTTCTTTTACATTAAATTCTCTTTATATTTTTACATTATAGTTTTTTATTGTTTATAATTTTGATTAATTTATTAATATTTTACTTTGTGCTTTCGTATAATTTAATTAAACATTGAAAACAAAGTTTAATTTTGCAGTTTTTTTTATAGGATTAAAGTTTGCAACTCGTAGAGTAAAAATTTATTTTTGTAAAAAGTTTAGTAATATTTGTTGCATCAGTTTTAGTTTCTCAAAATGTCATTAGCTTTAATATAATATACTTTTTATTAAAAGTTTTTCTTTCCATATAAAATAAAGTCTTAGCAACTTACTAAAACCAAACTACCACCACCACCACCATCGCCCCTTGATTAAAACTAACAACTCTTTTAAAGTTAATATTAAGTCACGTCTTTATTATTGTTTAATATATTTTTTTTACCATAAAGTGTTTACAAAAGTTGAAATTGTATGACACTTCATTTTCATTTCATCTAATAATTGTGTATGTGTGTGTGTTTGTTTGTTTGTTTGTTTTTTATCTCCTTAGTTATATTGCGTTTTTATTAATATTTATGAAATCGTTTTGGTGAAAGACAAACATGAAACTAATATAAAGAAAATTTAGATGAAAAATTTGCCACTTTTAAGAGCTAAGCATTAACAATAGTTTTGTAATAAAAATACACTAAGAACTCGTTAGTCCAAATTTCAATTAATCGGATTATTTAATAATCCGAATTTCAATTAATCATATTATTTGTTAATTCGCTTATTCTCATTTACTTGATTAGATGTAAAAGGTATTAATTGCACTATTTTTGTTCTAGGTAATCGAGATTATGAATTTAAAGTTGGAATTTAGCCGCACTATTTTTACAAATTAAAACTATTAAAACTATAATTGGGATATATCACTTAATTTCTGCCAAAAATCTAGAACTACTCTTGAAAAAAAGAACCAATCTTAAATAAGAAATATGTAAGCTTCTTTTTTGACAATCCTAATTGAGCTTTTCAATCAGTTGTCTAGATTATCGAGGTGTTATTGATTAAGAAACAGATCGATTATTTCGAAACATATACATACATATTTATATGTTTACTTAATATTGTAGGTTTTTATAAGAATATGTATATCATTTTATTGCTTAAAGTTTTCATTAAAACAGTTCCGTTTTTTTTAATTTATTAAATATATATATATTTCTCCTAAATGTTTCCATATTTTTCTAATTACAATTTTTTTTTACTCAGTAACAAATATTAAAGCCACTAGTGCTCAAACCAGTTCAAATAATTTTAATTGCAGAATTTTGTATTAGGGTTGTTGTTTACGAATTGTCAAATTGTCCGCTGCCTATTCAAATCATTTAAGAAAACATTTGGTATCGGTATAAAAGTGGTTGACAAAATGTAAATAAAAGTGCGATAATTGATGTTAATTTTTTTTTTCATTTTTGCAGGCTCATGATTCGAAAAAATCTACTCCCTAATAATTTTTTTTGTTATTATTTTCTTATTCACACATTACGAATTCTGTGTAATGCTTTTGTCATGATTTTCTGCGACTGCATTCTTCCGCTTGTTCAAAGCTTCCTTTTTTTTGTTTAATTGTGTCAGAATGATTAATAGTAGTAAAACTAGAAAACATTCCATACAAAAATTCCTTTACATAAAAAAGCTAAAAACAATGAAATTGAAAAAAAAGAAAAAAATGTTTGTGAAAAAGACACCAAATGTCAGCAAATTTGTAAGGGAATGTTACGCGTCTTCAAAAATCAACTACACTGTGGAAAAAAGGATACGTTGTAATTTAATATAACGCATTCGTTTTCAATTTTTAAACATTTCGTTTGTTAAACAGATGGCACGTTACTTATTTCGTTCCACCTAAGATATAGAAAATTGTTCACAAATTTTAAAAATAGAAAAATAATAAGCATAGACAAAATTTCATACCTTATCAAGAACACCTTTTCAAACCTGCCAGCAATTGGGTGATAAAATGATTCTTTGTCACCCAAACTAGTAAAAATGTAGACAAAAAACAATTTTACAAAAATAAGTTATATAAATAAAATTGATCTGAAATTCTTGATCTCGCCGATTGCTTCAACTCTTTACCAACAATGAGAGATAATGATTTTCTCAGTACATGAACAAAACTCAAAGTGAGAAGTCGTGTTATTCATAAATTAAAAATGTAATTTTTAAGTGAAGTTCGTTTTTTATCCAAATGAAACACTTCTACTAAAAGAACATGATGACGTTTTAGATTATTAGGAGTATAGAAATCGGTCTAAATGTTAATAGAATTTAGATAGATATTCGACAAATATATTCACTATATATTCACTTCTTTTTGGGACAATTTTATCATCCAAAATATGCACTCAAAAGCATCATCCAAAAAATATTAGATTTGGGGCACACTTTCTCTCCCATACCAACAAAGAGAGACCATCATCTTGCTCTGTTCATGTACTCAAATTGAAAAATCGTGTTGTTTATAATATAATTTGTTTATAGTATATAATAATTTTTAAGTGTGGCTCTTTTTTCTCTAAGTGTAACATTCCTACTATGATAACATTTTATAGAATTTAGACAGAATTTAGATAGATATTCGACAAAAAGGGTCACTGTATATGCACTTCTTAATGCCACAATTTCGTCATTCAAAATATGCACTTAAAAGTATCATCTAGGAAGTATTAGATCTTTCTTCCGAACGAAGTTTTTTTTTGTGATAATCGTATGCAACTGTTTTCAACCAAAAACTGTGTCGCTTCAGTTGAAATTTCCATAGAAAATGTTATCTGTATAATTTTTCTCTGTATGTATACCTTTAACTAAAGTATTGAGTTATAGTTAAGGAGAACAAAATACAATTTCAATATAAAATACCTTTTCTACAATACATTTTTTAAAAATATGAGTAAATATTACGACCGTAATTTAAAATTGTTTAAATGGTAACACTTTACGAAGAGGTTTAACCTTAAACGTTTGGTTGACCGAAGGACCACTTAAGCACCCTTAGTTGTAGTGGAAAGAACGAAAAGTGAACCAATCTGGAAAGTTCATAAATTAAAATGAACTATAATTTAATGATAATCGAATGACTTTAAATTTGAAAAGCAAATAATGAAATAATTGATGCAAAATCTCTTAATGTCAATTTCGGAATTGGTGTTCATATATACATATGTACATACATATACATATGTATATTTCTATATAAACTGACTACAAATTAATATGTATGCGTGTGAATGTATCTCAACTTAAAACACTATAAACCAAAATGTAAAACTCAAATTGAACAAATTCCTTGACAAATTGGAATTTTTTGTATAAATTTATTTATTTATTTTTTTTTTTGCGAACGCTTGATGTTATTGCTGTTGTTATAGATGTTGGAGTGGCAAGTTAAAAAACATACAAAATAAAATAAAATAAAAAATTCTCAAACAAAAAACCCCAGCCATTTAAAAGAGATTTTTTCGCTTGTTTTTTGTTTATGTTCAAGACATTATTGCGTGTGTAAGTTTAAATGTTAGCTTTTGCTCATGATGAGTGTTTGTGTGTGTGTGAAAAAATTGAATAATGTTAGTTTACAACAAGTGCAATTTGTAAATTTTCCAATTTTTATACGCTACGTTTTGTTTTTGTTCATTCTTTTTGCCATTCTTACATTTATTCAAGAGCCAAATCAAACCCGTGCTGAAAAAGATTGCGTTCTTTCCCTTTGTAGATGTTCAAATGTATGGATGTATGTATATATGTACAATATTTTACTAGCTGCCATAGAACTCATTGGTTTATAACTAAAAAACTTTTGTTTTACTGATTTTCAGATTGTTTAATACCCAACAACAACAACAACAACAAAACTATAATGTTACAGAAAATAAATGGCAAAAGGGGGTCAACATTTGTTGGGAAATATATGAAAATGCTGAGGGAGTTGGAATGTGGTTATGTTCAATCTGTAATGTAAATTTTTCGGGAGTTTTAATATAAAAATATACAATGGGGTTTGCTCTGTGGTATATGATCAATTTTCTTTTATAATACATTTTTTTCTGTTTTGTTCAATGAAAAAATAGAAGGGGTGTGTTAATTTATTATAAATTATCTGGGGGTTGGTGTGTTAAAAAAGTTTTAGTTATTGTGGCAAATCTTAGAAAAATAATATGGAAAATATTGATGACTAGTTCTTTGTGGTTATTGGATAAATTAATTTTGTATTTGTTGACCTTGTATTTTAACAGATGATGAAAACTTTACGTAATAGGAAAATTTGTTAAGAGTTGAAATAGATATTTGTTATAGTAGTTTAGTTTTTTTTATGAAATTTAAAAATACATATTTGGTTTTTATTATTTTAGAGAAAATATTACAAATGAGTAGAGAATTTGTGTAAGGAGACTCATGAACTAAATACTAAAAATAAAAGAAGTATTTCCTTAGAATCTATGCATATCATATGCAACTTGAATCATTGCATATATAAAATACTCAACAATTAATTCATGAATTGCCTATAAAATAGTTTTCATTTAAACATGAAAACTAACTCTTGCTACAAGAGTTATTTCAATATTGAAGCATGCCACATTTTCAATAACAACACAACTTTGATTTTTTTTTAGAATAAATAAAAAAGCTTTTTTTGTCATTTCGTTTGTAATTTTTACATTTATCATCTGAGACCCCATAAAGTATATATTCGGAATTGGGTTAAAACAGTCAAAATATGTTGTCCGTCCGTTGGTTGGTATGTAATTTTTGAAGGCCCGCGATCATCAAGTTGTATAATATATATATATCAACTCATTTATTAGGTTCGAGAGAATTTTGCTATTTAAATTCGGCAGAATCATCCATTCATGAATCTATTCGATTTATAGCCTCAATATTTTTAGACTATATATATATGCATATCCGTCGGATCATAAAGTTGAACAATATGTTTCTCAAATTATTCGCAGGATCCATTCATAAATGGCCTAGATATCGAACTTTTCAAATTGTTTTTGTTTTGCTAATAAAAACTACACACACATCAGATTACCCTAAATCTTTGTTTTTGATTTGTGTAACAGTTATGAATGATAGAGACTTCATTGTTTCATTTTTACCGTATTCGACTATATGGGACGGAGAACAAAATAGGAGATTTCTCATCGCATTTTTGGAAGTATTACTCCAAAAATCTATAAATTCTATAAATCGGTAGTATGAATTTTTAAGTCGGTCAATATTTAGTAGAGTTATTATGAAAAAAACTTTAAATCCTTAATAAAAGTTGTTTTTGTTAAGCTAATAAAAGCCACACAAACAGACAAACCACCTGCATTAAATCTTTGTTTTGGATAAAAGTCACACAGACAGGCACACCACCTGCATTAAGTCTTTGTTTTGGATTTGAAAACCCGTTTTAAAAGATTGAGACTTATTTTTTTAAGTGAAGGTATATAAAATTCGGCATAGTCCATAGCGTTCTAAATAAATAACCTAATTAATTTTGAATTGTGTGATTTTGAAGATTTCTGTAAAATAATAAATTAAATTATAAAATTTGAAAAAAATTTATTACCAAAAATATACTGCAATCATTATTTTGTTAAGGTCTAAAAATTTTTCAAATACTAAAGTCATTTCATATTCGAACGCACTATTTTCAATTTGTAAGTGTTTTTTTGAAATTAAGCCAATTTTAGATGGAAATAACATTTTAATTCAAACAAATTTACTTATGTTATTTAATGTACATATATTTATAAATCTGTAGTTTTATAAGTTATAGCCCTGGCAAAATTTTGTTAGTCAGTCGCTTATTTTTTATTTCTTATTTTTATCTATTGCTGTCATATTTAATATGACACCAAATGTTATTAAGTACCATTTTTGTCTATGCAGTTTTATTTTATCTTTAGACTCGACGATTGCGATGTTGTTGTAAGTTTTGGCATTTTGGTCATTTAGTTTTTTCTTCTTCTTTAACTTTTACACTTATTTCTTCATTTGGTATAGTAAAGCATACAAACATACGTTAAAATAACTGACCATATTTGAATGTGTATACCCTATTGTGTGTATGAAACTCTAATTGTTTGCCACATGTATTAAAATCTAGTTATTATCATCTGAGGCAGGTTATTACTATGAAGTGGTAAAGCAATGAAATAAATATGGTCATTGTTATATTTGTTGGTCATTTATGACAGATGTTGTAATGTGAACTCAAAGACAAATTTATGACATACTGTTGTTTAAAGTCGAA
>JACGTJ010012442.1:0-11725 GCA_014858695.1 Chrysomya rufifacies | reverse complement strand
GCTTTATTTCTCATAGCCCCCCATATAAATATCCTCTCGGAATGGCCAATAATGCCTATAACTCAGTTTTGTTGAAGAAGCTTATTGAAATTGTCCCTGTTCGACGCTTTATTTCTCATAGCCCCCCCCACATATAATACCTGTAACTTTGTTTTCTTGACCGAACATCCGTCCTTCCGCCTGGACTTCTGGCTGGTTGGTTGTCTAAGCAAACCTATTGTGCAAAGTACAGATCGCTATCAAGTACTGAAAGCTATCATCTTCAAATTTGGCCCAAGGACGAAGCTTATAGAAATTAGTCCCAATCGGTAACCTATATAAATGTTCTTCCGGAATGGCCAGTAATGCCTAAAACTCTGTTAAATATGAGCATAATTTCAAATTGAGCACAACTATTTCTTTATAAAGATCTAAACTTAAGTTCTAAATTTCATTTCAATCGTTATGTTATTTCATCTAGCCTTCATACAAATCTTCTCCCAGAATGAGATCTATAAATAAGATATGTATCTATAGATTTAGGAAAAGTGTTAGAAATTTCATTCTAATCGGTCCATTACTTCACCTAGTCCTCATACAAATGCCTTACGGAATTGAAATATAGCGTAATTTCAGCGTATGTATATCGCTCCGTAGTGCGAACGAATGAAAACCTCAGGGTAGCCGAAGAAGGGGCGAACATCATTAACGTGAAGTAGACCGTTGAAGAATGAAGCCTAGTAGAAGCTGGGGGAGTGCGGGTCAAATAACAACCATCGCTCAAAATAGATCGAAATGGCGTATATTTAATGAGGTTCTATGCTCTTTATAGGAACGAGGGGTACATAAATATATACCCATGTATTTCACTCGAATCGGTGCAGTATTTTACATAAGGACAGAATATCCTTATATGATATAGGTTAACATATAGTCGGTCGTGACCGACTAAAGCACTCCTACTTGTTTTTCTTTGATTTTGCTATTTTTATTTGTTATTTGCTGTAAAGCTGCTACTAGTAGTTTTTTCTTTTTTATTTTTATTTGCGTTGTTGTTTTTCTCAGTTGCTTTTCTGTTAATCCAGCATATTTTTGCATATTTTTAGTTAGTGGTGTTAGCATATTTTTTGACAGCTGTCAGGAAGTAATAAGTATAACAGAAAAGTTGAAGAAAAAAAAAATTACGCAAAAAGAGAAAGAGACACAAAAAATATAAAACCAAAAGGAATAACAGGAACCTCAAACTCAATTCTGATTTTAACTTTATATCCTGTGCTAACCAAAAAGTAGACAACAAAAAAAATAAAATTTATATGCTATTGACATTTTATATAAATCGTAAGAAAAAATACGTAAAAAAAAATTTTATTTTTGAAATGAAATTATTAACAAAAACGGAAAATATGAAAATGTATTTCCTTTAACAAAAAAAAAAATATATATATATAAAAAGATTTAGTCTGAAAATCGCTTGCTCCAGCTAAACTATAAACTTAAGCTTTAAAAGATTTCTTAATTTGCTAAAAAAAGCGATTGTTTTTAAATAATAAAGCTTTTCTGAAGCAGCTGCCTCAAGTTTAAATTTCCCAAAACATTAAAAAATCAAAATAAACGTAAAGAAGTTCTAAGCTAATAACAAAGCTATTGTTTGAAAGGCCTTAAGCTTTCCTAAAGCTGTTTCTTAAAAGCTAGGAGTTTAAATTTTAAATTCAAAACCTAATGCTGTTCTGAACAAAAGCTTATCAAAAGCTGTTTATCAATACTAACTTAAAAAAATTTTAATTTTTTACAAAAAAAGCT
Source organism: Chrysomya rufifacies (assembly GCA_014858695.1). Classification (NCBI taxonomy): domain Eukaryota; kingdom Metazoa; phylum Arthropoda; class Insecta; order Diptera; family Calliphoridae; genus Chrysomya; species Chrysomya rufifacies. The sequence goes on along the minus strand of JACGTJ010012442.1, from coordinate 9,946 downwards.
TTTCTTTAAAGCTTTTTCTTAAAAATTGCAGGCTTAATTTTTGTTGAGTTTTCCGTTCTTGTCGAAAAAGGTACTTTAATACTAGCCCATGGACGTTATCAAAAGCTGTTTCTCAATACCAACTTAAAAAGATTTTAATATTTTACAGAAAGCTTTTCTTTAAAGCTTTTTCTTAAAAATAGCAAGCTTCATATTTGTAGCGTTTTCTGTTCTTGCCGAAAAAGATACTTTAATACTAGCCCTTGAACGTTAGGTCTTTTGTAGAAGCTTTATTTCAAAGCTTAATTTTTTTTAGCGAAATAGTAAGTTTTAGAAAATAAAGCTCTTTCTTATGTCATTTTTAAGCTACTACTACTACTTTTCCTAAAACTTCTGCTGTTTTTATATGTAACATCAAAAGAAGTGATGTAACATATTAAAATATTCTTCTAAGACCTCAATATGTATATATATTCTGGATCCTGATAAGATTCTAAGTCGATTTAGCGATGTACGTCCGTCTGTCTGTCTATCTGTTTGTTGAAAGCACGATAGAGATTGCAAGGGATGTGCTAGGAAGACGAAATTTTGCACAAATATTTCTCCTATATAAGACCTGTTAGATATTGATTAATGGTTAGAATTGGATTATAAATAAGGAAGTTATGGAACAAAAACCCATGAAAATTTGTCGTCATACATAATATGGCATAAATATGAAACGGATGAACTTACAAAGGTGAAATTTAAGCTAAATCATAATATAGTAATGGCAAATTAAGAGAGGCTGGGCGTGGCTCATAAAAATTTGCTTTTTTTTAGACATATTTCGCCTTATATATGAATGAGAAGAACATACAAAGCTGAAATTTTAGACTGACAGTTAGATAGTAGGAAGAATATTGGAAAAAGAATGGGCGTACCTCGCCCAAACACAAAAATCCCGGATTTTGGTGTATTTTGTGTTATAATATGTCATAAATGTTGTGTAATGTATGGAGGTAAACGATGAAATTTTCAATGTTTCATTAGTTAGTAGAAAGAAACTTGACAAACAGTTAAATGTATTAATTAAAATCGTTTCTTTTATTCCATTTATGGTTAGAGCTTTTACTTCAATTATACTTTAATATATTTTGATGTTGGGTATTAAAGATTCGACCAAGCCGAAGTTATTCTTACAATTGTTCATACAATTGTTAGAAACAAAACTAATTTTGTATGTTTTAACAACATAGTCAATGATATTATTTAAATTATTGTTATTATTTAAACATATTCTTATTTAAATAACAATTTATTATTAAGCTTAAACAAAAGTTTAAACGATGAGAAGAATTGAGAAAAAAAACCTACACATTTTCTTATAAATTTAATGACAAAATGTGTTTTTTTTTTTTCAAAATTTTTCTTTTATAAAAAAATCTTTTAACAAAAGATAATAATTTCATTCTTATAATAAATATTTTCAAAATATTTGAAAATTATTTGAAAATTTCAAAATTCTTTACAAAATTTTTGTGTTTCTTTTTTTCGATCATAATGTTAACACTTTAGTATTAAATTTTAATAATTTGTAATAAAACTTTTAAAGAAAATGTAAATTTTCTGTTTTTTTTTTCAAAGATTATAATGAACTTCCGTAAATTATTAGGGATTATAAAAGATACAATAAAAAAAATGTTATAAAATGTAAAACATGTTTTAAAAACAATAACTGCCTTAATAAACTTAAAGTTATGAACAAATATTAAACAGAAAAAAAAGCTTAATGAAAAAGATTTTATAAAGAAAAACCAGTAAAAATGTTCGGCTTGTACGAATCTTTAATGTCCTAGAGCAAAATATGTTATTTCAAATGACAACTGTTGTTAGTATGAAGTAAAATTTAGCAGAAAGTTTTTAATTTCTTGCTACTAACTAACGATACTTTGAAAATTTCATCGTTTACCTGCATTCATTACAAAACATTTGTGACATATTATATCACAAAATACACCAAAAATCAGGGGCAGGGCAGGGCACGCCCATGTTCTTTTTCAATATTCTTCCTACCATCTAATAGTCTGTCTAAAATTTCAGCTTTTTACCAACTTCCCTTTAATATTAAGGGCGAAATATGTCTAATAAGGCATATTTTTATGAATAGGCGAAAAAATGGGTTTGTTGGCGAAAAAATGGACTTAGTTTCCCTATATTCTGTTTCTTTTCCTAAATTTTATCTTTGTACGTTCATTTGTTTCATATTTATGACATATTTTGTACTAAAATGATTCAAAATGACACATTTTCATGAGGTTTTTGTTCCATAACTTCCTGATTTATAATACCCAATTCTAACCATTTTCCGAATACCGAACAAACCTTGTATTGGAGAAGTAATTGTACCTAATTTCGTCTTCCTAGCTTATACCGTGCGATCTCTATCTTTCAACAGACAGACAGACGGACGGACAGACGGACGGACAGACGGACGGACATCGCTAGATCGTTTTAGAATCTTACCAGGACTCAGAATATATACACATATTGGGGGGGTGGTCTTTGACAAATATTTAAACATGTTACAAACGGAATGACAAATCCAATAGAGATTTCATTGTTTCACAGAAAATTTTATAGATTTTTGGAGAATTTTTCGTTTTAATATTTCAGCGGATTTGTCTCGTTTGCAACGGAGAACGCAATAGGCCCATTTCTCATATACATATTTGAAAACCGTATTTCAAAAAGTTGTATTTTTCTTCTATAAATCGATAGCATGCAATTTTTTCTAATTTCAATTTTTGAAATTTTTTAAATCGTTTAATATTTAGTAGAGTTATGGTGAAAAGATATATGAAATTTTTAATAAAAGTTGTTGTTGTTGTTTAGCTAATAAAAATCACACACACACACACCATCTATCCCTGCCAGCATTTGAAAGATATTTGCTGATAGAACTATAGAAATAGTGTCTATTTAGTTGCCTTTTTCTGATGAAACCTAGAAATTAAGCACAATTATTTCTTTATAAAAATCTAAAGTTATGTTCTAAATTTCATTTCAATCGATATGTTATTACACCTAGCCCTCATACAAATGTTTTCCCTACATGGAGGGTCTCAATTTTATAGATATCTTACTAAAATTTGGCACAGGTTACCTTTTTTTCGCCCCAAGGACAAAACGTTTTAAAGTTGATTATGATCATGGTTCATTATTTTGTCATTGCTCCCCACACACAAATGTCAATTCTGAATGGGAATGAATGCCTTTAACTCCCTTGTATATGTATATCTTATCTATAGATCTAGAAAATTTCATTCTAAAGACTTTCAAATTTACAATAACAAATCAATTAATATCGACATTTGATCTAGATTTGAGAGTGAAAAGAAGGACAAAGAGAATTATAAAATTTTTCTCTGGAATGTATAACTTTAGGAAGTGAAGACATTTATTAACTATCGAAACGAGACACATTTCTTTCCGAACAGAAAATGATAAAAATTTACACTCTGAGTAACAACTTGAAGCTACTTTTAGGAGTCATTTTCGTGTTCCTAAATGTTTGCAGGGATGTTTGTTTTGCATTTGCAAAGCTCTGCTTTAAAATATAGAGACCTCAATATTTTCACTGATTTTTGAAGGATTTTTGTTGCTTTGTGCTAGCCATCTTAAGTGTAGGGCATATAGGATTCGGTAATCGAATATGTTTTTCATAAATTACTTAATTTTGTTAAATTTCTAATTAATTTAGTTAATGTTTAACTTCTTCTTCGTTTTTTTTTCCCATGCATCTGGATTATTTATATGAACAATTAAGTTTATTTTGAAAATTTACAATATTTTGCTAAACTATCGAACAAATAACAACAACAAATAATTATGAAAATTAATTAATTCATTAAAATGAAACTAGTTTTGAAATAAAAAATTCTTGAAAATGTTGATTATTTTAAGAAAAACGAGTTTTGAAAATTAATAAACTAATTTAATTTTAATACCTTTTAAATGTTTAACTTAATTAACTATTAAAAACGATTTGTTGTTGAATATGTTAACTAAGATTAACTTTTAACATTAATTTCAGGTCCATCGTCAGTGACGCTTATCTGTTGTAAAAATGTTTAAGCAGAAATTTTAATAACTTTGTGTTGAAAACAATAGATTAACAATAAAACAAAAAACATAAAATACTAATAAAAATGTTAAGCTTTAAATAAATTGGTAGCTTTTTTTCAATGTGTTTTTGTTGTAAAATGTTATTAATAACATTTAGTTTGATTAGGTTTGCTATCAACAACAATAATTAATCATTAGTAAAACACTATATATGCGGCTATAAGGCATCATATATTACCCTTCATTTAAGTTGGCGAATCCAAAAATAGTTTATTCCCTTCCCCAATCCAGATGATCGAATCCGCTTAAATGTTAAACCGAAAAATCCTACAAAAATCTAAAAAAATTTCAGTGAAACAATGAAGTCTTTAACTTTTGTAACGGTTTCACAAATCCAAATCAAAGTTTTAGGGAAATGTGGTGTGTTTGTCTGTGTGTGTGTGCAAAACAAAATTTATTGTTTTTGCAATAAAATTGAATAGTTTTTTTTTTTTGACAATAACTTGACTATTTATTAACCGATTTGAAAAATTCAAAAACTCAAAATAAGAATAAAAATCATACTAACGATTTGTGTAGGAATCAAGTCCATAGAACATAATGAAATAGTTGAAACATTTTAAAATAATTAAAAATAAGGGTTTTATGAAGATGAATCTTGAACATTTATGAATGAATTCTAATAAATTTAAAGAGTGAAATTCTAGCGATCCTATGTAATGATTTGAGAGACATATTGTATAACTTTATGAACGGGAGCTTTCATACACGATATACCAATTGACGGACGGACGATGGACAGGAATATTTCGATGTTTTTTTGAACCCACGTTATAGAATATATATAAATTAAGGAGTTTTAGATGTAAAAATGTGGAAATTTCAAACGGAATGACAAACTTTTAACTATCTGCCCTTTCATTAAAAAAAAATTAAGCTTTTTAACCTTAAAAGTGTAAAATATTTAATTTGTTTTAATAAAACTTGTTGCAGAAATTTTTGAATTTTTTTTTTTTTTAGTTAAAGAAAAAAAAATCTTCTTAAAATTTCCTAAAACTTTGATTTTCTTTAAGAATTTAAAAATTTTATACTTTTAAAAGCTTAGCAATAAAGCCTTTTGAATTTAAAGCCAACAGGCTCTTTTGTTAAAAAATTTTAATATATTATTTTAATATTTTTAAAAATTTTTCAACAATTTTTTTAAAAATTGGTTTTCTGTGGAAAATCTTAAAAGAACTTAACTGAATTGAAAGCTATTTTCACAAGCTTTCTTTAATTATAAGAAATTTCTTTCTTAAACCAAATATTTTTGTATTTATAATAATTTTTTTAAAATTATCACAACTTACAATTTTGAAAAAATTTTCAAAGAAAAGAAAGCTTTTTTTTCAAAAGCTTTCATATTATCTTAAACATATTTGTATAATTTGATAAAAAGATTTTTAAAATTCTACAATTATTATAAAAATGTAAACATTTTAATGAATTTACAAACATTACAATCTTTAATTACTATAAAAAAAGACAAGAAAACTTGAAAAGCTTTTGGAATTTAGTAACGAATAACTTAACACCAATAATTTTGAACATTTTTCTTTTTAAAGTTAAATAATTTTTGGCAAACTTAAAGGAAATCACAAAGTTTTCAAACGTTATAAATTACTTGGTATATACATTAAATAATTTGCAAACTTTATTAACAAAGCTTTTAGGATTTCTAACTGCTACCTTAATAACTTATTTTAGTGATTTTTAAGAAATTGTCAAAATCAAGTGCATAAAACTCAAGATTCCTTGAAAAAAAGAAAAAAAATGTTCAATAAATCATACAAAATTGTTTCATTTAATAAAATTTATAATCAATTAACAATTTAAAAAGCTTAATTATAAAGCTTTTACATTTTATACAAATTAGCTTAATCCATCAGAATTAGGAAATTTGAGAATATTTATTAAAGAAAAAGGAATTTCTTTCCAAATTTTGTAAAAAAAATCCTGTAATACTAGAAACTACAAGTATTTAAGCTTACTGGATAAATTAATTAATAAACGTTCAGAACTTTTAATTACTAGCCTAATAACTTAATTCGGAGATTTTTGGGAAATTTTTACAGTTAATAAAATTTTGCTAACATTTTTCTAAAATTTTGTAAAATTTTCCACATTTTGTAAAAAAATTGTTATAAATCACAAAACTATATTTAATTGTATTTGTAAAAAAGCTTAATTATTAAGCTTTCAGAGCCTATTTGATGATTTTTAAAAAAAAATTCTTGGCATTAAGAGTAAATTTTGCTAAGATTTTGTTAAAAAGGTAAAATTTAACGAAAATTGTTTTAAATCATAAAACTACTAGTACACAAGCTTGTAAAAAAGCATAATTAATAAGCTTTTAAAGATTTTAGTAATTAGCCTTAAAGCTTAATTGCACTTGATTTTTTAAAAATCTTTGAATTAGCAAAACTTTTGCTAAGATTTGTTACAAAGGGAAAAAATTTTTCAAAATTTTTGTTAAAAATAATTAAAACACCAAATACTACAAAAGCTATTTAGCTTGTCAGCAAGCTTCATGAATATGCTTTCAAAGTTTGTAGTCACTAGGTCGACAGTTTATTTAGGTGGTTTTAAAGAATTTTGCAAAATTTTTCAAAAATTTATACAAAACAAAAGTTCTGCAGCAAAAGCTTAAGTAATTTAGCCTATTAGAAGGACGGATTAACAAGCTTTTAAAATTTATTTTTTAGAGATTCAGTAGGCTTTATTTAGTAATGTTTTAGAAAATTTTAAAGTAGAAAAAATTTTGTCAAAATTTCTTAATAAATTTTTTTATTTTTTAATTTTGAAAATAATAGTTTCGTATTAAAAAAAAAATGTTAAAGCAATAAAGCTTCTAAGAAGCTTGAATAAATAAGCTTTCAGCATTTAGTTCGTTTTCTGGTCATAGCTATTACGCTTGACTTTTAAGATTTTGTTTATGAGAAAGATTTTGGCAAATTTTTTAAATTTCTACATAAAATTTTGGTTTTAATTGAATTAAAATTTAAGCTTTAATTTATAAGCTTTTAAATTTTTTGGTTTTAATTTCGTTTCCAAATGTTTTTCATTTTCTTTTATGAGAAAATTTGTTAAATTTGTTAAATTTTCACAAATATTTTTGGTTAAGGAAAAAATTTATTGCATTTTCTTTAAAGATTTAAAAGGTTATGCAAAAGCTTTTTAAAATATTTAGCTTTTGCTGAAGACTTGTATTTTTTAAATTGAACTTTGATTTCTTAAAGAAACACAAATTTGGCAAATTCCAAAATTTAAGGCGAAAAATTTATTAAAATTTGTTAGAAAATAAAGACAATGATCAAAAGCTTTTTGTAAAATTCATCATTAAAGCTTAAATTTTTATAAATTTTGTTACATAAAATGTTGCAAAACTTATCAAAAATTTGATTTTCGATTTCAATTTAGTGAATATTTTACAAAATAAACCAAAAAGCTTGTAAAAATTTACATTCAAAGCTTAAAATGCAATGACACCTTTTTCCAATTTCAGCTAAAATTTTTTTACAATTTAAAACATTTAAAAATTTGCTTAATTTTTGGTGTTCAATTTCCCTAATCTGAAGAAATAAATCAAAATGATTTACTAGTTGAAAACACTTGCCTTGTCTACCATGTGTGCGGGCTGCTGTCGATGTTGATGAAGGAGGATTCTGTTGTTGCAGTTGTGATGATGATTCATTGCCACGATGTGGTAAATGTTGATATTCATAATCATAATATGATGATTGTGAATCTCCTTGTTGTTGTTGCTGTTGTTGCAAATGTTGCTGTTGCAATTGTAGATTTTGTTGATTCTGATGATGTAGTGTATTCTGTTGGGAAACACTATTATTTGTTAAATGTGAAGGATGACGTGGTGTCATTGAACCCATTAGGCTAACACCACCGCCACCGCCACCACCGCCGCCACCACCACCCACAGCTCTAGTGTCATCACGACAATCTAGTGTGGTTTCATATTCATAGGGATTCATGGTGGACGATTCTAAAGGACATTCGTCGTCGTCGGTATCAGTGCCACCGTCGTAGATGTTCTCAGCGTGACGGTATGCCGGATGATGATGATTTTGCTTTGAGAACTTAATTTTGATGGCTGGTGTTAGCGGATCGTAGAATCCGCCAAATTTTATAATCCCAAAAGAAGTTTAGAGAAAGAAAAAGGGAAATGAAAACAACAAAAGGGGATTTTGTTTTTCTTTTTTTTTTGGGGGGCGAAGGGTTCGGGTCTTGGGTTTTAGAAAATTAAGATTTACTTAAGTTTCTTGTGTGTTTCTTAAAGAGAAGAAAAGCTTTGCATTTAGGACTTAGGATTAAACACTTGTCTTAATATTTAACCAATATTTGTTATTGCTTTTCATAAATTTTGTAATAATTTTTTTTTTTTTTTTTAGAAAAATTTATTTTGTTAAATTTTGCCAAAACACTTTAAACGTTTGCTTTTCTTTTAGGTAAATAAGATTATTTTAACTTTAATTTAATCCAATTGGTTTTGGCCATTTCTCCTTAGCCAGGTCATTGAGCCTTGGTTTTTGGCAGGTTTATATATTTTTCGATTTTAATAAATTTCTTTAGATTTTCATTATTTTCTTAAATTTTCAAAATATTTTAGGTTTTTTACACAAAACAAAAATTTTTTTTGGAATTTTTTCAAATTTTCTTTCGATTTTTTTTTCACTCTCAAAACACAAACATTTTCTTTTTAAAACTTGATTTTTTCAAAAATTTTCATTTTTCACGTAACGCGCGTTTAAAGAAACATTTACACTTTTATTCTCTTTTTCTTGTTTCGTTTCAAAAACAATAAATTTTCATTCTTAATGATATCAATCTTGAAATTCCTATTATTTTCTATATATATTCTTGTATAGATACATGTATGTATGTGTATGTAATTCGTGTTGTTGCTGTGTGTATGAAAATTCTTTATTTTGAATATTTTTTTTTATTATTATTGAACAAAAACCAAAAGAAAAAAATCACTAAAATTTAAACGGCCGCCGGGTCTTGAAATTTGTGCTTGTTAACGATTTATAAACAGCGAGCGACGTTTTAAGACTGAATGCATGAAAGAATTTTTGTGTATCTTGAAGTTAGTGCGTATACAATGAGTACAAAATTCTATAGTTTGAAAAAAAATACTACACACACTCACACACAATATCTCAAACCCTCACGTTCAATAATACCCTATAAGAAAAAAATATAATTTTTCTCTAATCTGCACATACAAAACAGAAAGAAGAAAAAACGACAACAACAACACATACCAACAACACACATTTACTCCTCTATGCGCATTTCAAAAATTTTGTTAAGTTTATAAACAGCAATTTTCTTGACAAATCTAAAAAAAAAACTTACTCCCTCCTTTACAAACACTCCTCTCTCCATTTTGCTACTCTCTAAACAGCTCTCAGTACAAAGAAAAATCTTGTAGATACATTTAACGAAAATCTCAAAATAAAACAATAAACAAACCCTATGAAATATAAACAGAGAATTATTTCCTGTATAAACATTGCACAGTCTGCGAGAGAGAGAGAGTGAGGAGAGCAAGAGTTAATAACGTTTAAATCTGCAAAGAGACCTTTAAATAAATAAAAACATTCGTTAAGTTTGCATCAAACTCAATTGGTCTATAAAAGCGCAGGTTTCGTTAAAAGTATCTTTTAGCTGAGAATGTATAAATTTAAGTGTGTAAACAGTGTTGCCATTTTGCAGATAATTTTGGCTTTATTTTGGAAAATGAAACGTGCATCGAATTATAACTGAACTAGAACTGAACTACAACGGAAGTAGAACTGAA
>JACGTJ010012439.1:287-13586 GCA_014858695.1 Chrysomya rufifacies | reverse complement strand
AGTTTTTCTATAATCTGTTGATATTCCTTCTCCACTTGTTCATATTCCTCCTGTAATTGTTCAATACGTAATTTCATATTAGGCAAACGAGCACGTAACCATTCAGTGTCTAATTTAGCCTTTTCCAATTTTTTAATGTCACTCATTTGTTTGTGATAGACAGCATTGAGACGTTTCTTTACATCCAAACGATATGAAGTGTAATCTTCTTTATCATGTATGTTGGTATAAAATAGACGTAAAATTTCATAAACTTTGCGACACTGGCGAGGATTTAACTAATAAAGAGAACGATTAGAATATTATTTAAATATAATTTAAATATAATTAATAAAAACCTTTAAGGCCTCTCTAGCTTCTTTGGTCATTTCTTTATTGAAACCTTTTTTCAACTCTTCCTTTTGAAATGATTTTAACTTCATACATAAACGGGCATCTACAAAATTACGCATACGTTGAAAGTCTTCTGAAGGATCTTCTACTGTAATGTCGATAACATTCTTTTGTGTCTGATAAAAATTGTAAATAGTTTCCAAAAATTTTGTGCCCAAACCCATTTTTTGGAAAGGAGGTAAAACTAACATTTGGGAAATACGTGGACGTATATTTTGGGGATAAGCATAATACTCGTAGACTGTTGTATAGCCCACAGTAGCGTAGGATTCCTCACCATTATCATTTTTATATTTTTCATAGCTTCAAAGATATCAAACAATACGTAATTACAAACTCAATGAAAAAACTGCTTACATACCATATAAAATAAGACCATTGAGGATCATCTACATCTATGTAAGAGGCGGCGTCAACAAACCATAATACAAATGTTTGTAGACGTGAGAAAAATTTCAAAAACGAAGGTTGTTTATAGTTGGAATTGTAAAATTCAAACACCCTTTCTTTGCCTTGATCATCTGTGTGTTTGTATTCATATAACTTTTCACCAAAGGGTTGGAATTTATCTGCCTTATCTAAAGTCTTAAGAAATTCATCCATATTAACGAAATAGCAACCATCTGGTAGTTTTTCTGCTATAGTTGCCACGACATCATCAGCCTTAATATCTCCCTTAGACAACTCATCCACTTTTTTGCCATATTCAACACCCAAATAAATATGCAACGGTCCGGCCGTATATAAAATTTGTACCCTTAAATCTTGATAACCAAATATACTTTCAGATTCTCCAAATATTTGATGAGCCATTAATGGATGAAAAGCTAATTCTTCATTTTCCAAATCATTTTTAGAACGTACTTTATTGCAAAGAAAAAAACAATTAATTCCATAACTTGACATAATTTCAAATTTTACTTACTTAATTTAAATTCCACCACCTCCAAAGCATCTAATACTAAATCTTGGAAATCTTGTATTTGTGCCATGCTTCACTTAAAGTTTCTTATTTTTTTCGTGCAAAGAAATGTTTGCTTCTGCAATTCTTGGCGCGCAAAATTGTTTATTGTTGGCAAATTTTACTTCAACACTTTATGTTATGTTTATTAATTTATAATGAAATAAAATTTTTAACTGATAATTTGGTTTTTGTTTTAATTTCTTTTTATTTCTTACTTTGTTGCTATTTTAAAGATTTTTAACAACTTTGCATAAAAGTATGAAAACACTCAATAAAAAATAAAAATTATTGTGCCAAAACTTCTTCACACTAAAGACATTCACTATAAATGATTAGTTCTGAGGATGCCACATTTTTATTTAAAGAAAACGTCAGAAAGCAATGCATAAATTTAAAATTTGAAAAAATCACTATTTACTTTCTGAGTAGACTTAAAACGTTATGGTTTAAAGTAAAATGGAATGGGATTTGAACAACCTTTAAGATAAATTTGTTGAATGAGTTTATGGCATCAACCGATTGTTTGATTACTTTAATTGGATTTGAACACACTTTTAGTTAAATTTGTTCAAAGAATTTATTGCATTACACTATCACATTTCAACTTCGCATGAACTTGTTCACTAAATGTATAAGTTGTATTTGTTAAAAAAAATTTTTGACATAAAATGTAATTATCAAACCATATATTATATAATAATACGGAATAATTGTGAAATTTTATTGTTTAAAAGCAATAAAAAAAAGATATAAATATCAGAAACATTGGTCATGGTAAGAATTTTTCGTATCTACGAAATAGGAAATTGACAACTTGTTTCAATTTAAAAGGAATATTAATAATTTTACCAAATAATTATAAAATACCCACTATTTGCAATGACATATTATTCAATTAGCGGTGTGGCATCTCTTATACCTACTAAACACATCATTTGCAAAACAAGTACTATTTTTTACAACACTGGCATGAAATCACAAAAATAATTTGTGAGACACAAAACGCCGCATTTGCAAGGGAAATTGTTGCAAAAATTTTATTTAATAGAAATTAAATACAAATAATAAATTAGTTTACAAAATATACTTTAATATCTTGAACCTGAGAAAATCAGAAAAAAGTAAGTATTTTCTGTGAATAAAATTGTACATTTTTAACCCAAACAAATAAACTGCTTTGTCATTAAAACTTCTTTGACATTTGTTGTCAAAAGAAAGCATATATATTTTTTATTAAATTCATTAATATTTTTATTTATTTGAAAAGATTAAACAAAATGGATAACTATTTATTTGATGGCGGTCGTATACAAAAAATGGAGGTCGATTATGCTCCGGCCTGTGATGAGAAAATTCCCATTGCTAAGGATTTGGCCAAAAAGAATCCCGACTCATTTCACGAGGCTATTGAAATGTTGTTAACATTAGAAAAACAAACTCGTTTAGGAGCTGATATGGTTTCTTGTTCTCGCGTTTTGGTGGCAATTTGCCAGATTTGCTTTGAAGCCGGCAATTGGAATGCTTTAAATGAATATGTTACTTTGTTGGTACGTAGACGTTCCCAACTAAAACAGGCCGTTTCTAAGATGATTCAGGAATGTGTTACCTATGTGGAGAAAACACCCGATAAGGAAACTAAATTGAAATTGATTGATACTCTAAGAGCAGTAACGGAGGGTAAAATTTATGTAGAAATTGAAAGAGCTAGACTTACAAAAATATTGGCTGACATTAAGGAAGCTGATGGAGATATTGCTGGAGCAGCAGCAGTAATGGAAGAATTACAAGTTGAAACTTATGGTTCAATGGATAAGAGAGAAAAGGTTTGGTTTTTTCGTAGATAAAAATGTGTAGTATAATTACAAATATTTTTCGGTCTTCTAGGTTGAACTTATTTTGGAACAAATGCGTTTGTGTTTGCTGAAAGAAGACTTTGTTTCTACACAAATCATAGCTAAGAAAATCAGTATCAAATTCTTTGATGATCCTGCCCAACATGATCTTAAATTGAAATTCTATAATCTTATGATCAGACTAGATCGTGATACTTCTTATTTGAAGACCTCACGTCATTATCAAGCTATTGCTGAACCTCCTAAAGCTGTTGTACCCAAACCTGAACCCATGGATGAAGATAAAAAGAAAGGTGAAGAAAAGGAAAAGAAAAAAGATAAGGAGGAAGAAATTAAACCTGTGGAAGCTCCAGTTCCTGTTGAGCTAACACCTGAACAGGAAAAAGAACTAAAAGAGAAATTAATTTGCGCTGTACTCTATTGTATTTTGGCGCCTTATGACAACGAACAATGCGATATGATGGCTCATTTATCCAAAAATAAGAAATTAGAAGAAATTCCAGTATACAAGTATGTTTGACATTTTAATACTTTTATTGATTTCATATATTTATTATTTTTTTAGAGAAATATTGCGTTTATTCATGTCTAAGGAATTGATAAATTTCGATACATTTAACAATGATTTTGGTACTGTTTTAGCCGAAAATGAAATGTTCCAAGAAAACACTAAGCATGGCAAGAAATGTATTGCTGAACTTAAAGATCGTTTAATAGAACATGTAAGTTTCGTAACAAATTTATTTCTACAAATATTTTTAGTTTTTATTAACTATTTTCTATTACAGAATATACGCATCATTGCCATGTACTATTCCCGTTTGCATTTGAAACGTATGAGTGAATTATTGAATTTACCTTCCAATCGCTGCGAAGAATATTTATCAAAATTAGCCAATAGTGATACTATACGCGTTAAAATTGATCGTCCTGCTGAAATCATTTACTTTACCGTTAAAAAGAGTGCTTCAGATGTATTGAATGCTTGGTCCAAGGATGTCAGTCAATTAATGTCTTTGGTTAATAAGACTTGTCATTTGATTAACAAAGAAGAATGTATTCATTCGGTTAAAAGCATTGCCGTAGAAGATTAAAATTAATTGCGCCGTGAAAAATGTGTTTAATAATTTTGCGGACATTTTTCTTTGAGCTTCTTAAACAATAATTGCTTTTAAGTTTTAGTAATTAAACACAAAACTTATATAACAACTGAATTAATATCAGCTAATAATTTAATTTGTATTATTAACAAAATTTAAGATATTTAGGCTGAATAAAGTAGAAGTTTCTTTTTTTCATTTTGTCTATGTATATTAATTTGTAATCATTGAATGATTTACAATAAAGAATAACTAATAAAAATAATATTTAGTTTCAAATATAGTCAGATTGCAAATAATAAAGGAAATGAATGGAAAATTTTGATGTTTTGATTGCATAAATAAAACATATGCGAAACTTATTTGAACAAAAAATGTTTGTCTTGACTTTAAATTTACATTTCAAACTATTCATTGTTAGACGCATTAGTACACCCACCACACAATTCGAATGTCCAGTGAGACAAGAAATAACAAAATGAAAATGAAAAATAACATGTATACAAAACACTAAGTATGGTAAACCCGTAATGGACCTGTTTTTTAAAGGTTTTTGTTTTTCTATACAAATAATTATCCGACCCAAAATGCACGAAGCTATGCAGTTAGAATGTTACTCTGAAGGAACAAATGATGGGTCTATTGTAATGTTTTTGATACATACTTTAAGTGGGTACATTATATGTGGTCCATGTGGAACAATGAGCCGTTTACAACCACAAACTGTCACCAATATTTATTATTTTTATATTGTTAAAGCATTGTATCATGGTGGTTAGGTGATAAAAATGACCCGGAAAGGGTCGTGATACAACACAAAAATTGCAAAATGTCTTTAAATTACTCAATGAGTTATATATTTAAATCCCCATTACATCCTGTAGGGTTTGTAAAAATGATTCTGAGTAAAGGTATTAAGGAAATCCCTTCTTATTAAATTTCGTGATTTCATAATTAGAACTAGAATTAACTTAGAACTAAACTATAAGTAAAACTAAACTGAACTTGAACAGCTAGAATCAAAACTGAACTAGAATTAACTTAGAACTAAATTTGAAGTAAAGTAAAACTGAACTTGAACTGAACTAGAACAGAACTAAAGCAGAACTTGAGCTACTGAAAGGAAATGCGATTTTGAGAACTAACCAACATGATCAAGTCCTAAAGAATCATTAAACAAAACTTTATACCATTTTCAAATTTTAAATCAATATATATTTACGTCCACCCTTGAAATTCCTACATTCCTACGGACAATTTTGATTTATAACTTCAAAATTCAAGACACATTACTAAAATTTTGAACGACATATAGACGGAATTATTTAAACAAAATTCTAAAGTGTCGGGATTTCAATTAATGCAAGAAGTTAATTAAATGTTTAATTATTTCATCCACTTAGGCAATAAAATATATAATTAAGAAAAAAAGATCAACAAGACTTACCAAACCTCGTTAGTTAACTTGTTCTTGCTGACAAATAAAAACCTCGTGTTGTTGCGGCTTGTACTAAAACTATTACTAAATGTTTCACAAATATAAACACATTTTTATCACACGATATTACTGAAAAATCACTATACATTACACCGTAAAATTTTAAAACATTTTTTACTTTTCTTTTTAATTTTAAATAAAAAACATTACTAGCCGGCAAAATTCATTTCCCGTGCTTATCACGAACCGATTACTTTATGTTTGTATCGAAAGTACCGTTATACCAAATAGTGGTGAAGATAAAGTAATGATTAAACAGAGGTTGATTCACAACAATATCTAACATGTTAACAATGTTCCATCATGTAAATTTCAATGTATTTATAAGTTTTAAATGAAATTTAATTGATACATAGCTTATTAAGTTATATCGAAAATAATATTAATTAGCATAAAATAAAATGTTTATGTAAGGTTTAAAAAATTTACAAAAATTGAAAACATTCTTCCCCAATTTTTCATTATTTATTTATTAATTCACAAAAACATGAATAAGGTCGTAATAACAATTCAAAATAAAATTTAATATACTTAACATCTTAAATTACAATTTATTTATAAAATAAACAAATTTGAAAAATGATATATTTTGATAAATATTCCAATATTTTCAAATCAAACACATTTATTTTTGTTGACCTGAGAGGCTTTATTGTCGAATTTTAGACAATCTGTTCTCCATCGACTTTTTGTGAAAATTTTAATTTTGCACAAATATTTTTTTTAAATCCTTTCGTTTTAATAAAAATTTTACAAAAAAGTAATTTATTTAAAAGTTCATCATTAGTTAAAAGTTTTCTTTAAATATTAATATCAGCTGTTAAGAGTAGATTGTCCGTTAAATTGAAAAGGCGAATCTACCGCTGTTCATTATTTATTACCAGTGATGATAACATTTTCGCTTTTGTCCTAAATATACTAACAAAAAATAAAGCTACAAATTTATCATCCCTGATTTGCAAAACTTACAAACACAAACACTCAGATTTTATTCGCAAATTGTGAAATATTCTCATCGAAGTAGACAGCGAATATTTATTTTAAAAAGAAATGCCTAAAGAAGATTGCAAATATTGGGATAAATGTTATCAGAAGAATCCAGCACACATAGAAAAATACAATCATCCAAAAAAGGAGCAAACTAACGTAACTCCTGAGAAAGTTGCTCCAAAAGAAGACTGTGCAAAACCGGCTGCCAAACGCAGATCATCAGAAATGGAAAAACCTTCGCAAACAAATGAATCGGCCGGTGATCCTGCAATAGAGACGAAAGAAGATAAACCCAAATATGATACAGAGGATTTACATAAAGAAGCCATGGCTAATATTAGTGGTAAAGACTGGATGGCTATGCTACAGAAACGCATAAAACTTTCGGAGCAGCAGGAATATGATAATTTACTAAAAACTAATGAATTTTTAAGACACAAATTTCTGGTAGAAATGCCTCCAGATTTTTATGCGTTTTGGAAATTTGTGGAACAATTAAAGAAAGATTTAAGGGGTGAGGATTTGTTGTCGTATATGGAGAAGACATTTCAATTAATGTTGGTGGGACCATTTGAATTTTTGGCGGGAAAATTCGATAAAGCCAAAATACATGAGCCCGGTGATTATCTAAGACACTGGCGTTTTTATTATGATCCTCCGGAATTCCAAACAGTATTTGTGCGTAAAGGTTCAGGTATACATTATGGCTATTGGCGTGATGATCCTCATGAAAAGGAAACACTTTTGGTAGCACGTAATGATGCATCGAAAAATTATGAATTCGAATTTGTTGCTGGCAATATATTCGATGCATTTCTATATTATTTAGAAAAAGATTTTCAGGGTACACCTTTTACTGCAGCCACTGTGGCAAATTCCAAAAAATCTTTACATAAATTTATAGAGGAAAATGAGGTGAAATTAGAGACCTTAGAAAAATTGCGTAAGGCTCGTAATATAAAAGTAGTTTGCAAGACGTTTCATCGGGCCGGCATAGTAGTGCCTTATGAGGCCAAGACTCAACTTGGCTACAGGCCTTTAATTGAAAGTGATGCTGAATTAAAGAAAATTTTGAAGTTATTCGATGATGCTGGTGCCTCGAAGGATAAAAAGGATGATCCTGTCACTGCAGCTGTAATGGAAAAACTACAGCCTATAGCTACTGCTGCCACCATAGCAGTAGATGAATGTGATTTTGGCACTTCCTTAGAATTAGGCATAGATCTGTTTTGTAGTGGTCATCCTCAATTACATATGCTTATACATTCTTTGCTGGTACCAGCTTATTCATTGCTTAAGCGTCCTCAATTTATAGCTATAATTAAGGCTCATTTGGATAGGAGAGTTAAGTCTTTAAATTTAAGTATGTTTGATAAGGATAAGTAAATATAATATTCATGTTTTCCGTTTTTTATAAAGTAAATAAAAGAAGTTTAAAGCCTTTTTTATAAAATTTTGTTTTATATAAAATTTACAAGTTTTTAACCCTTAACCTTAAAGACTTATGTTTGTTTCCAGTTTACATATACAAATGTGAATCATCACGTTTTTTAGGATTATATGAAGCTAAGCATTCTATATCTAAATCATTTAAGAGTTTAACTATAGGCTTAGCTGCCAACGAATCCAATGCAATATTGTCAGTATAGGCGACGTAAGATTGGACACTGAGACCCTCATTGGAACGCCAGGAGCAAACTATAATAAAAAATTTTAAAAAGTTTTTTCATTAAATCCAATTTTTTTCAATGCTCACTTCCTGCTGCCACGCCTGCAATAAAATTAGGTGCCTCCAAAGGTTCTACATTATTTAGTTTTCCCTCTACAGATCTTAAGAAAGTAATTTCATCTCTTATTGCCCTTATATTTTCACTCTTATAATCCACCTTTGCTTTCACGGTCAATGTTATAACTTCATCGGGTTTACACAAATTTAACAAAAGCTCACATATTTCTCCACTATTCGTTAAGTCTTCTTCAACTACAGCCAGCAACATATCCTTTCCATCTACCCAATGTAGTGATGATTTTTTGCTAGGAATCTCCGCCAATTTTTTGGCATTTTTCAACAAAGAAGCCTCAGCAAATTCTGCTATGGATATACCTTCTATAACAAACATAAGTTTTGCTTTAGATGACTGTTGTTTAAGATCGTCTTCGGAGGTTTCATATTTAAATAAAAGTCTGCAAAAAATAACACTGCTTACTGAAGCCTTCGAAAAATTCTTAGTAAAACTTACTTTTCTACTGGTTTTTGTGGACATTCATCTTCATCACAATCATCCCAAAAGGCGCGAGAAGAAGGTATATTTAATTCACCAAATCCCATAGGACAACCCATTTTTCTAGGATTTTAATATAAAGAAAAAAAAATTAAACAAATTTCTTTAAATAAATGCAAATAAATAACAAACACAAGTCATGGGTGGTATGTTCAGTTCAACATTAAAATTTTAAGAGTTGCCATAACTTTTAGAAATATGAAAGAAATGTCGATTCTTCGACTCCATTAGATTTAAAATTTTTACTAATTATTATATTTACTATTTATTACTGGAACCATTAATTTTTAGTATTAATTCTGATAATTCTGTCGTTGTGATTTAAACAAGTTGTATAATTTTTTTTTTATTTTTTGTATATAATTTTATACTAAAAACATTTTTCGGATTCAGCTTTAATTACGAATAAAACAAATTTTATTTTTTAATGGGACAGGTATTCTTGACTTTTTTCACATTTTTCAACTTCAACAATGTGGCAATTGCAAAGATAAGTTATAAAACTAAAAACAAAATTATAAAAGTCGGAGTAATTTTTTCCTCTACGACCTTATTTTAACCACCAATTTATTGTACTGGCAACCCTTTTGTTATTTGCTTACTAAACACACCTCCAGCCATCTTTCAGTTGTGTGTGTTTGACGGGGAAAATTAAAAAATTGTAAAAATTTGTGAAATTTTATGGATTTTATATAAATAAATCAATAAAATGGTATACAACAGCATAGAAAATGATAGTGGTAAGTTTAAAATCATAACGGATAGAAAAATAATTTACAAATATATAAACTTTCTTCAAAGGTTCGGGCTCAGATTCCGATTCAAGCGGTAGTCGTAGCCGCAGTTCCAGTCGAAGTAGAAGTAATTCACCGGAGAATGTAAAGGCCGGGTAAGAATGTCAGAATAATTTATGAAGTAAACTTTTTAATGTAGGTTTATTTGAATTTATATAGATCAGGCAGCGGCAGTGATCGTTCCCGTTCTGGCTCACCAGCTGGTTCAGCCTCTGGACGTTCTAGATCAAATTCGCGCTCAAAATCTCGTTCACGTTCTCGTTCTGGTAGTGCCCAAAGCAGACACTCGGGGGGTTCGCAAGGTAGTCCCCGTAAATCACGTTCTCGCTCTAGATCAGGTACACCACATAGTAATCGTTCCGGCTCGGCTGGCAGTCATCATTCAAATGCTTCGAAACGATCTGGATCAGCTGAAAGCCATCATTCGAATGCTTCTAAAAAATCAGGTTCTGTGGCAAGTCATCATTCTAATGCCTCTAAAAGGTCTGGATCTGCAGTCAGCCAGCATTCTAATGCCTCTAAAAGATCTGGTTCCGCAGTTAGTCATCGTTCAAACGCTTCGAAACGTTCCGGCAGCCGTACTCCTAAACAAGCTGCTGCAGGAGGAGCTAAAGGTAATGAAGAAGAATCTAGATCACAATCTCCCAATTTGCAAATAGATGATAGAGCAGCATCACGCTCAAAATCACGGAGTAGAAGTCGTTCTAAATCAGCGACACCTAGAAAGTCAAGATCACGTAGTGGTTCTTCTAGATCACGTTCAGGCACTAGATCAAGATCTGGCTCTCGCAGTCGGTCGGCCACACCACAAAAATCTGGTAGTGGTTCAGATTCGGGCAGTGATTTTGGTGGCAACAAATCGAAAAAGAAACGTAAAGCTGTATCGAGTGGTTCAGAAAATGAGGATAAGGAATCACCTTCGAAAAATAAAAAATCCCGTGTTATTGACTCAGACAGTGGCAGTGAACGCGAAGAGAATACTGCTAATAAAATTGATGCCCAGGATATTTTTGGTGATGCTGATGATATAAGTCTTTCAGAAGATGAAGGTGAAGATGAGAAAAAGAAATCGGATAGTGGTTCAGAAAAAGGCTCCACAAAATCACGTTCCAAATCAAGATCTCGCTCATCGTCACGAGCTTCTGCTAGATCACGCACCAGATCTAGGTCCCGTTCACGTTCTAGATCTCGTTCTCGCTCTCGTTCAGCGGAAAGAGGGGAACAACCCAAAGAAGATGAACCTGAACCAGTACCCGAAACACGTATTGATGTTGAGATACCACGTATTGTTACTGATTTGGGTAGAGAAATACATTTCGTTAAGTTACCCAATTTCTTGTCCGTTGATACAAGACCTTTCGATACCGAAACCTATGAAGATGAAATAGACGAAGAAGAAACTATGGATGAAGAAGGTAGACAACGTGTTAAGTTGAAAGTTAGTAATACTATACGTTGGCGAGAGTATATGAACAACAATGGTGATATGATTAAGGAATCAAATGCCCGCTTTGTACGTTGGTCTGATGGCAGCATGTCTTTGCATTTGGGTAATGAAATATTCGATGTATTCAAACAGCCTTTGCACGGTGATCACAATCACATGTTTATCCGTCAGGGTACCGGTCTGCAAGGTCAAGCTGTATTCCGTACAAAACTTACCTTCCGTCCACATTCGACAGAATCATTTACCCACAAAAAGATGACCATGTCTTTGGCGGATCGTTCTACTAAAGTTTCGGGTATTAAGATACTCACACAAGTTGGCAAAGATCCCAATGCCGATCGTTTGTACAATCTCAAGAAAGAGGAAGAAAAATTACGTCAAGCTATGCGCAATCAACACAAACCACAGCCAAAAAAGAAAAAAGGACACGATGCTGGTGGTGCACATGGAGCCTATCATAATGATGAGGGCAGCGATGATGAGAATGCTATATCGCTTAGCGCCATTAAGAATAAGTATAAGAAAGGTGGTCCCTCGGGAAGTGATCAAAAAGCTTCTGCCATCTATTCATCCGACGATGATGATGGATCTGATTTTGAGGGTAGACGTAGTAAAAAACATGTTGATAAAACTAAAGTTGTTAAGGCTTTAAGAGATTCTGATTCGGAATCAGATGTAGAACGTGGCACTGATAAGGGTTCTCATAGTGAACACAGTGATAGTGGTGACGAGAGTGGTGGAGGTAAAAGTGGCAGTGGTAGCGGCAGCGGTAGTGGTTCCGGTAGCGATGATGAGTGAGTGAGGAGAAAATAATATAGGGAACATTGAATACTGACACGCGTTATTTAAAGTATTTTTAAAAGAAATATTTTCTTTTTATTTTTTGTACAAACATCATGTGTTAAATAAAAAAATATGAGAAATATAACATGTTTTATAATAAATAATAAAATAATTGATAAAATTAATCAAATCTGTAATATCTTTCGATGTGTTTTCTAATCTTAGGTACAAAATTTTTTTAAGAAAATTAATTTTTTTTCAAAATTTTAATGAAACATAAAATTGACCAAAGGTTATTGTTGATCCTTTAAAAATTAAAGACATATAAACAAATTTCTTTAATAAAAATCGATAATTATATAAATGTAAGCCGTAAGACTTGGATTTTTTTATATAAAGAGACAAATTGATATTTTCTTAGAACACCTGATGTATGTATGTTTGTATTCCCCATTTTTCGAGGATGTTGTAGCAACAAAATTACAAGGTTTATGTTTTTTCGCCTATTATTTCCTTATACAAAAGTTCCCTCAAAAAGGCGTTCAACCTCGATATTTATAGTTATGTGTTCATAAGATAGAAATTTAGTGATTTGGTAAAATTTGATTTAGATTAAATCCTAATAAATTAGGTCATTAACGATCCATTATTCACGTAACCTGGTAGACATCTATTGCATTGGCATCCAGCTACTTTCGTTCTATGATCAAGTATTTCCCGAGTCATGGCTTTTGTGGCATCTGTTACATAGCTAAAGTTGAAGACGCCTCTGTCATGTATACTGACTGGTTTTACAAACGTATTAGAAAAGTAGGCATAATATGCTTAAACATCTCTGTAATTAAGGTAAATCAAAGACGAATATATGTAGTAACTATTGATGGAGCTAAAGGCTTACAAAATAAACGTGTTATAACAATCCTGTCTGGTTGGGACCTGAATCATCAGAAGCTGTAGTTTAATCCATTATTCATTTGAAAGAATTATTCACGTAACCTGGTAGCCATCTATTGCATTGGCATCCAACTACTTTCGTTCTATGATCAAGTATTTCCCGAGTCATGGCTTTTGTGGCATCTGTTACATAGCTAATGTTAGAAGACGCCACTGTCATGTATACTGACTGGTTTTACGAACGTATTAGAAAAGTAGGCATAATATGCTTAAACATCTCTGCAATTAAGGTTAATCAAAG
>JACGTJ010012437.1:0-11233 GCA_014858695.1 Chrysomya rufifacies | reverse complement strand
AGACTATAGTCCATACTATAGTCCAGACTATAGCCCATACTATAGTCCTGACTATAGCCCATACTATAGTCCTGACTATAGCCCAGACTATATTCCATTCTATAGCCCACTCTATAGTCCATACTATAGTCGAGACTATAATCCATACTATAGTATAGATTATAGTACGTACTATAGTCTGTCTACAATCCAGACAATAGTCTGTCCACAGTCCAGACAATAGTCTGTCTACAGTCCAGAAAATAGTCTGTCTACAGTCCAGACAATAGTCAGTCTACAATTCAGATAATAATCTGTTTATATTAGGGACTATAGTCAGTACATAGTCCAGATTGCAATCTGTCAATTGTACAGACTTTACTCTGTCTAAATACCAGACAATAGTTGGTGATGAATGACAACATATTAATTTAAATATCATTTCCCACTGGTAGTAGCGTAGGGTATAAAAATTTATGTGTATACTTAAAAGTTGCAATGTATTTACTGCTGATCAGGAGAACAACTTAACAGTTATATGGAAATAAAATTTTAAAGAAAAAAATATATATAAACAAGCGATTGCTGTAGCTGCAGCTACAACAAAAATTTTCAGCAATAAACAAAAGTTAAAAACTAAAACTCATTTGTAGTAAGATGAGCTGAGAGACGCCTGGAAGATTTACGAGTAGCATTATTATACACGTATGTACTACAAGTGGAGCTTGCAACAATACCCAATAAACATTTCAGTCAGTCTTCACATATTGGCAATTTTTTTGCTCATGTCATTTGAATAAAAAATGTTTGCTAGACTAAAACAAATACATACTCAAACATTTCCAGTCACAAATATTCAAAAAGTCTCAGTCACATTATTAAAACTAGCAGCAACAATACGATTTTGTTGTGAACGAAATGATGAAGAAAATATGGTTGTTCTCGTTTGTTTTGTGTTGCATATATTATAAGATATTGTTGTTTTTCTTGTTGTAAACAAAATTAAATGTTCATTCGCAATGGTATGGTAATGATAATGATAATTGCTAATGACCAAAAACGTAATGAAGCAAAAATGAGCGCCAATGTAGGCGCTATAAAGGACTTTTACTTAGTTCATATTAAATGGCCAAGATGTAGAAATCATCAACTATATAGTAGGGGGAAGCAAAAACTACAACCAAAAAAAAAATGTCATCATATATGAACATTTTAGATAATTTGTACACAAACACGACATAACAATTTAAAGTAATGTAAGAAACTTTTTTTTTTTTACTTTAATACAACTACTAGCAACATTGAAAAGTTTGCCAGTTTGTTTTTGTAGAATTCATATTTTTATGAATATGTTTCTTTATTTGTGAGAGATAAGTTGGTATGTGTTTTTACGTAAGATATGATATTATGAATATAGGTATTTTGAGAATATGATTATTATGACCAAGCAGATAAACAAGCTGTATTATGGAAAAAATAAAAAAAAAATAAAACTTACAAATGAATTTAAGTGAAGTAGAAAATTGAATGCAACTACATGGAGTGTCATAATTGAGTTAAAGACGAATTGATAAGAGGCCTATAATTAAATATTGGAGTGATAAATGTTTAAAAGGATAAATGAGAATGTAACAACATTAAATAATTTTTATTTTACCAACATTTTGCATAACAAATGTATAGTACAAAATATAGTTATCACAGGGTTTTATGGAAGTATTTTTTCAATAAATATACTTTGCGTAACAAGAAACAAGTGACAAAAAGATCAAATTTTTTGCATAGCAACATGTTGAAGAACATTAATTATCGTTAAAGGTATATCAGGGAATGGATTATAGTTAAAATGGTTTATCTAATGCCAGGTAGCCTATAGTTAAGTCTATATTCTTGTTAATAACAAAGTTATATGGCCTTTAACCTATTCTATGGTATAGTTTATGCCTAAGTTTTAATACTAGTCTTTAGTGTAGTTAAGTTAGTTAGTTAGTTAGTTAGTCTAATCTTTTGTCTCCTTTAACATCCAGTTCAATATATAGTCAAGCAATCTATAGGCCAATTCATGTCGTCTCTGGTTATATAGCCTTTAAACTATTCTATGGTATGGAATATGCCTAAGTTTTAACACTAGTCTTTAGTGTAGTTAAGTCAGTTAGTTAGTCTAATCTTTTGTCTTATTTAATTTCCGTTTAATATATAAACAAGAAATCTTTAGACCAATTTATGTTGTCTCTGTTATATTCTCTATTCTGTTTAGCTACTTTGTCTAGTTTAGATTCTAGTCTGGTCTGTAGTCTAGTAACTTGTACAATATCTAATCTATTCTATAGAATGATGTCTGGAGTCAGATATTTTCCCTAATATAACGTGCTTTTATATGTACAATGTCCCAAAATAAACAAGTTTTAATATGATTTATGTTTTTACTTTAATTACATACAAAATTTAATTTCATATTTCCTTTAACAACATGTTGCTGCAACATTTTGTCCCTAATTCAATAACAAGTACATACTTACACATTTTTAGTATATCAAAATTAATTTTTTAACGGTATCTCATATATATATTTCTGTATTTCTTGCAGTTCAGTTTAAAACATGTTTCTGCAACATATACCAACAACATGTTGAAATATATGTTCGTAATTTTCATAAACTATATATAGCTCAAATATAAATCATAACAAATATTTAACGAAGTTAATGTTTCTTAAAATTTAACTTGTTTATAGTGTATTGCTGCAACATGTTGGGTCAAGACTCAGCCACAACTAGTAGTATTTCTGTAGTTGCTTCTGTTCTATTAAGAAACATGCATCATAAATCAATAACATTTTGAAATATGCATTTTTAAGGTAAAAATATATTTCAGAATTTTAAAATTGTTATTAAATAAATTGTATATTTCTATATTACTTCCTGTTCGATTTAGTAACACATGTGTGCAACATTTACCAATACCATATACATTAAAGCATATATATTTTTTGTGTGATCGTCATTAATGTTTATATGAATTTTAAATAAATAATATGCAATTGGGTTTTTTTAAACATATTTTTTCATATGATATTTTCAGCAACATGTTGTTCTGTAAGCATTTATAGAAACATATATTAACCAACAAATTTATGTATATAACTTTAAACTAAATTATAAAAAATCGGTTAAAAACCAATAATTCTGTAAAATAATTTAAAGAACATATTTCAAGCTTTAGTTAGTTGCTTCTAGATTATGTTTAGCAACATTTGTTTAAGAAGTATTTAAGATGTTTTAACGTTATAGTTCTAACAATGTGTTTTATTGTATTTGCTTAATCAACATGTACTGGTTACCTATTAAAATAATATTTCTTAAATAGGTTTTCCTATCTTGCAACATGAATTATTTCAGTTAATTTTTTACTTGTTGAAACTTTTCATGTGAAATTTTGTTAAGCAACATTTGTTAAATTATCCGCTTTTAAATTCTTATTAAGAAATTGAACTTTTAGCAGCTTTAACAACATGTTACTGGTTTTATTAAGAAATTTAAGTTCTAGTAGTTTTAGCAACATATTACTGGTGTTATATATAATAATATTTCTCGAATAGTTTTGTCTATTGTGTAGCATGTTTTACTTTATTAAATTTTTAACTTGTTGCCAATTTTTTAATGAACTTTGCTTAGCAACATTTGTTAAATTATGTTAATCAAATTAAGTTTTTAAGTTCTTATAAAGAAATTGAAGTTCTAGCTTGAAGCTTTAGCAACATGTTGCTGGTAATATTTTTAAGTATTATTTTGGTTTACTATTTAATAAAAATATAGTTTTGACTAAACCTAATATACCTTCATTTTTTGTTTAGCTCTTACTTTCTACTTCTTTAAGAAGGTGTCTTTCAGTTCAGCTGATATTTTGCGTTAAGGTGTAACGTAAGTGAATTAAAAACACAAACATATTTTACGAAAACTATTTTGCTAGCTGACTAACAGCATCTTGGAAAAAAAAACTTAAAGCTCATTAATATAAATCGTTATTATGAGCAAAAATACTGTTCATACAATAAGGAATCATATTAATACATGTTAAATGCAGCAAATTTTTCTCATTTAGACTATTAAGATCCTAGTTCTACTTAAATAAACGAGTTCACAAGCAGTTACAAAAAAAAAAAAGAGAAAAAGAAAACGTAGGCCAATGTTGTTTATAAATATGACTGAGTAGATACATATGTATGTAAAACTAGAAGATACCTTAAGTTTTGTAAAGATATTAAATGTTGCTGGCAATATACATGTAGACATAAATAGTATAAGCAAATGCAAAGTAATAATAATTATTGATGATGTAGTTGTTGTCGTTATTGTTGTACTGCATTTTGTTGTTGTTGGTATAATGTTTTGTCATTGTTTTTGTTGTTGCTATTGCTGTTGCTGCTGATGTTGTGTTGTGCTGTTTATAACTACAACAGTTGCATATGTACTATGTTATTTTCCTTATTTTTTTCTGTTATTCATTTGCAGTCAAATTAATGATTATGAGTTAAATTGTAAAGCATGAGGTGTGAGTTAAACATACACTTAACTACTTTAGTATATACATACATACATTTTTCATATAATTTTACATGTAAACAAAGACTGAACACGAAAAAAAATTCACATATATTCTTTGTACTTCATTAAGTTAAAATTAATTTTTCTTTGTATTCATTCTTTAAGTCATTCGAACTATAGTCTAAACATGTATTGTACTTTAAGAAGTTTAGAGTTTAGCAACATTTTAAGAGCAGCCTATTTTCATTTTACCTATTGATTTTATTTAGCTAAAATTATATAAAAGCAAGAGGTGGAGTAGTTAATGTTTGTTATATATTATATATGTAGAGTCGCCTTTTTGCATATTTCTTGTTATAGTTTAAAGATTTGTTAATTTTTGCTGTTGTTGTTGTTGTTCTTGCTGGTGTGGCATCTTTTGCAGCCGAGATGAACATACTGTTCATACTAATGTTGTGTATGTTTAAAAAGTTGTAAATGTTTAGCTTTGATTGTCATTTTTGTTTTGTTGCCAGTTAAGTTGCAATGAATGCGGCAATGGTTGTAAATGAATTTTAATGTTCTTAAGATTTTTCTGGCAGTGGGTTTGTTGGCTGTTTTATTTTTTTTTCTCAGTTGATAATGATTTACGTAAAATAATTGTACAAGAATTGTAGTTGTAAGGAGAATATATTATGATTTTTAATTAATATTTATATACAATTAAGATTTAGATTTTATTTAAAAACTTATTTTCTTAAATAATAATTTAATAATCTGGTCTGTTGTGCAATGATCTAATCTATAGTCCAACATATAGTCTATGATCTAGTCTATTATCTAAACTAATCTAGTTTAGTCTATAGTCAAGTATATAGTCATTTGTCTGATCTATAATCTAGTAGTGTAGCCTATAATTTAGTCTGTAGTATATTCAGCAGTCTTGGTTACAGCATATTCTGTATTCTGGTCTATAGTCTGCACTGTAGTCCAATAAGTAATCTAGTCTGTAATCTAATCTATAGTGCAGTATATAGTAAATGATCTAGTCTAAAGTCTAAACTAATCAAGTTTAGTCTGTAGTCAAGTATATAGTCTTTTGTCTGATCTATAATCTAGTAGTATAGTCTAGAATATAGTCTGTAGTCTGCAGTCTTGGTTACAGCATACTCTGTAGTCTAGTGTATAGTCTGGTCTATAGTATAGTCTATAGTCTACTAGTCTGATCTGTAGTATAATGAGAAATCTAGCCTGTAATCAAATCTATTCCAGTATGTAGTTTATGGTCCAGTCTATAGTCTAGATTAATCTATAGTCAAGTATACAAACTTTTGTCTTGTCTATAATCTACTCTGTAGTTTAGTATGTAGTCTAGTCTTTAGTTTAGTCTGTAGTCTAGCCAGCAGTCTTGGTTACAGCATACTCAGTGTTTTAGTATATAGTATGGTATGTAGTCTAGTCTGTAGTGTAGCCTGTAATATAGTTTGGAATGCAGTATATAATAGTTTATAGCAAAGTCAACAGTCCAGTATATAAACTGTCCTATAGATAAATCTGTAGACTAGAGACTAGTCTATAGTCAGATCTGTAATCTAGTCTATGGTCCAGTATATAGTCAGCTTGTCTACAGTATTCACTGTATTCTAATCTTTAGACTAGTGTGTAGTCCAGCCTCTAATCATATTAATAATGCTGTATATAGTCTAGTCAATATTCTAGAATATTGCAAAGTATATAGCCTAGTCCATAGGCAAGTCCATATTAAAATGTATAGACTAGTCTATAAAATGCTCTGTAATATAGTTTAAAATTCACAGTCTAATCCACAGTCTAGTCTATAACAAAGTCTATGGTCATGTCTACGACTTTACAATGTTCTTATAATCTGTAGTTTATAGTCTAGTACATAGTCTAGTAAAAAAATCTAGTCCATAATGTAACATTTAGTCTAGTTAATAATAAACATTTTGTTCAACCGTTTGCTCAGCCTAACTGTATCATGGTTTTAGTTACAGATGAAGCAATAAATATTTGTATTAAATGTTAGCGACATGTAGCATTTTTTAGTAATTTTTGAAATATGTTTTTTTTTTCAGCAACATGTTGCAATTTTTAGTAATTTTTGAAATATGTTTTTTTTTTTCTTTAAAACTTGAAAAGAACTTCCTTCAACAGCTAGATAACAATTTTGTTAATGGAAATTATTTAGTCTGGCAACATGTTGCTCACAATTCAATTTGTATTTAATAACAAGAAATAATGTTATTATTATTTTAATATTAATTTCCCTCATAACAATTTTGGTAATAGAGATTTTTTAGTTTTACAACATGTTGCTAAGCATAAAATTTGCACTTAGTTACAAGAAATAAAGAAAATATTCATTCTTTCAGCTAAGCAACATTTAAATTTGATCAACTACAAATTCTAATAATCAATTATTTCAACACAAGAACAACGTGTGGCAGAAATTTTGCTATTTCTTATTTTAAACAAAAAAATTTTTCGCTAAAAGTAACATAAATAAGCAAAGCAACATGTTACAATATCTATGTTGTAATTGTTTTATATGGCAATATGTTGCAAGTTTCTTTATTTTTTAAATAAAGCTGTAAGTTTATGTAAAGTAATAAAATCATTAAATATGTATTTTTGGGTATAGCAACATGTTGCTAAGGATTTATATTTATAAGAGAAACTGTAAATTTAATTTTTTTTCTTATTTATTAATTTATTTTCTAATTTTCCATACAATCAAATTCCCACCTCTTCTGTCACACATAGCAAAATTTTCTCGTTTCCACTTAATTCATAACTTTTGTTGCAAAATTATGAATTATGTTTATTCGAAATTAGTTTGCCATCTTTCAACATTTACCACACTATTTTTTAGCTACAACAACAACAACAACATAAGCATAACAATTTAAATACAATCTATGACCAAAACACAGTTAAAATTCATTTAAGAAGAAGCCACCTTAATCAAGGCTACACGTTCTTTTCTTTTTTTCTATTTTTTTACAAGGCACAGTGTGCTAAATTGCTACAAAAAATTAAAGAAAAATTTTAAGCTTTTGGTTATGTCAAAAGATTCATGTAAATCCTTTCACCTGATTATAGTTAACAAAGCTTAAACACTGTGCAACATAAAATGGTAGCTAAGTTAGCTGTGGCATGAGTTGTTGCTTGCAGTATAGGAAATTTTAAATGAAATTGTAGTCAATTGCCCGCTGGTGGTGAATTCAGTTTAATTTTAATTTCTTTTATGCTTAACTATCATCACCGTATACATGTTAAAATGGTTGACAGCGCGGCATGAATTGTATCATCGCATAATATGAAATTAAGCAACAAACATACATACCAACAACTATAACACTATTAAAATAGAGCAAAAACCAAATATAGAATTATTTTCTTTAACGAAAATTTATAATTTTCTTATTGCCCCATAAAAAATATTACCTATAAATATTTGTGGCATACAGCAAACAGACAAATATACTATAGTTAAACAATATTTGTTGCAAATTTACTAGAATTTTATTTTTTGTTTAATTATTTGTTTTTAGTATAATTGCAAAATTTTTCAAACTATTCGTGCTATTCTAATTATATTTTGTTGTTTCCTTATCAATCTTTTTTCGTTTTTGTTTGTGTATTTAAAAAATGCTCACATTTATATTCAATTAAATTTTATCTATATTATTTTAATAGCATGCAACATTTATGTGTCTTAGAAAAAAAAAAACGAAAATTGTCAATATTTGATTAAATTTTGTTTAACATCTAAAACGTTTAAATTATGCATAAATTAGAAATGTTTAATAAGTGTTGAAGTAAACTAGTTTAAAATGCATTTTTTTTACCCACCGTCAAAAAATGAGGGTGGTATATTGGGTTTGTTATTCCGTTTGTAACATGTTAAAATATTCCTCTAAGACCCCAATATGTATATATATTCTGAGTCCTGGTAAGATTCTAAGTCGATCTAGTGATATTCAATTTTTGGAATTCGATCACAATTGCAGATACGACTTGATGAAATGTTGCACATACTATTTTAAGGACTAAGCCTGAGAGTAGTTAATGGTATGTGTGTGAAACTAATTATTTTGTCATACACTGTGCAGTAGATTCGGTCTTGACTGACTATAATACTCAGTTACCTGTTCTTAATGTCTTTTGCTTGGAAAAGTATGTTGTATTACTGTCACATTTTAATAGTTTTTATCTGAAATTGTTGCTTAAATTGTCACATGCTGTGGCATAGCTTTAAGTTAATAAGAAAAAAATATATTTAGAAAAAATGTTGCATTATGTTAAACATTAATGTTTGAGTTTTAATTGATTTTATATTGAAGCAGATAACATATAAATTTAGTTAAGATAACATATTTGTTGAAATTTTTTTTAATGATTTAAAGCAGTTTAGTTTTTAATAAACGTACTTCTTAAACTTGCAACATTGCTAAATGTTAGTTAAGTTAAGATGAAATTAGATCCTGTTTTTTTCTTTAATTTCTTTTTGAAATTGAAATTGTATGTAATTAGTGGAGGTTGTGAATGTTTAATGAATTTTTAACATGAATGTAAATTATAGAAGATTTTTTTTATGATTGTAATGAGTTTAAATGTAGTAAGAACGCTATATTCGACTATACCGAATCGTATATACCCTTTACTTATGTTGACTTAGATATAAAGAAATTTCTCCAAAAATCAGTAACATTTTCAGTAAAAGAAGTTAAGTCTGTATCTTTTGTAAAGGCTTTGAAATTATTGAAAAGTCCAAGCTATCAATTTATAGAAAAGATACACCTTCTTGGAGTACGGCTTGAATATGTATGTTTTGAGAAATCACCTAATCTGTGTTTCAGTTTCAGATGGACGAATCCGATAAAATCTTAAACTGAAAAATCTTCCAAAAATCAATAATATTTTCAGTATTTTCGGTGTACGGCTTTCAAATATGTGAAGAGAAATTGCCTATTCTGTTCTCTATTCCAGGTGGTGGAATCCGATAAAATGTTGAAGTGAAAAATTCCGTAAAAATCAATAAATCTCTATCTTTTATAACGTCTTCACAAATGCAAAACAGAAAATTTAGGGTTATATGGTTCAAAGAACCCAAAATTAGGAAAATGGGAGGATTCAAGTCCGTAGAACATATAGAAATAGTTAAAATTTTTTTAAATAATTAAAGAAAATGGTTTCTTGAAGATATCTAGAATGCATTCTGCTGAATTTAAATGGCAAAATTCTATCTAAGCTGAGGAATAATTTGATGTACACAGTGTATAACTTTATGATCAGGGCCTACATAAACGACTTACCAACCGAGGGACAGACGTACATACGTATTTTGAGTTTTGTTTTTGAACCTACGATTCCGAATATGTACATTTTATGGGTATCTCAGATGAAAAATGCAGAAATTATAAACGGAATAACAAACTTATATGTTCCCAAGCACTATAAGTGAAGGATATAAAAAAAAACAAGGAAATATGAGAGATCATAGAATGTTGCTCTTCATTTAACCAAGATGTAATACGTTGCATTTTGAATTACTTGCCTCGTTAAAGCAACATAATTTATTAAGAAGAGATCCAAAGAAATTCTGAAATTTCTAAAACTTTAGCATTATTTGGCCCCTAAATTTTTCTTTTTATTTTGCCCCAAAAAAATAATGGGTAAAAAAACGTATCCATATTTATTACTAATATGTATATTAACCAGTTTTGTTTATTAAAAGCTGTCACAACTTTATTGATAAATTTACAGCATTTTAACTTGGCAACAAGTTATTGCTGTCATAAATTTTACTTGTCTTTTGGTGTTGAACTTTTATCAGTCAATACATTTTAATTAAACATAAATAAAGTGACAAAACAGCACGTTAAACGTTTAAAATTTTAAAGTTATTAAATGAAAAAAAAAAACAAGAAATGAAATAAATATAAGGCGAAATACCTTTTTTGCAGCTTTGGCATATAATCCCTTATATAATCTACCCAAAATTTTGTTTATGCAACATGTTGCAAGTTAAACAAATTTCGTTAAACTTTAATTAACTAAACAATTTGTATAGATTTAAGAATTTTTAATTCATTTCTTTATAAAAAAATGTTTGTGCAACATGTTGCAAGTTGAAATTTGTTATAAAATTAGTTTGTTTCTGAAAATGAATGCACGGATTGTGATTAGTTTTAAAGATATTATCAAAAATTATAAAATTTTGTTTGTGCCTCACCGTACAAAAGAAAAAAAATACAAGTAAGAATGTTATATTCGGCTTGTCCGACTCTTTAATACCCACCATTAAAATATATAAAAGTATATTTCATAAATTTTTTGTTCAAGTTTCTTCCTACTAAATAATGATGCATCCAAAATTTCATAGCTTACATCCATTTATTTCATATTTCTGACAAAATACATCAAAATTACCGATTTTGTGAGTGGTCGGTTAACAAATTTTATATATTTTAATTTGACCTCTTATGGGAAGAGAAAACATATACAATTATTGCGTCTAACTTTAGTGTCTAATTGCATATAAAAAATGTTACCTTTGTACGTTTACGTTGACTAAAATGATAAAAATGACATATTTTTACGGACGTTCGGAAAAGTGGAAGGATCACGCCCTTTTTTTGCCAAGTTTATTCCTACGAACTAACTATACAAAATTTCATCGTTTACCTCCATTTATTTCGCATTTG
>JACGTJ010012420.1:0-11544 GCA_014858695.1 Chrysomya rufifacies | reverse complement strand
ATATTGATTTGTTTTTTTTTTTTATATATATAAAATAAATTTCTATTCAATAATAATAAAAAAAAAATATGTAAAGAAAAATGAATGATAATGAAATTATTTGAGCAGCATATAAAGTTAACGACCAGTGGAATGTTTGTTATTTGAAATCTGTTGATACACTGGAGAACATAATTGATAATTTGTATAGTTATTCTGAAAATGGTTGAAAATTAAAATGTAATATCATACTTCCAAAATAGTTCTTATATCAGGGGAAACATATTGAACAAGTAGTTGAGAGAATGGTTTAGGATATAAAATCACAATAGGTCCAATAGCAACGACAACATGTTATCAGATAACTCTCTAACCAATAATGTAAAAGTTATATCCTATAACACAATAAACCGAGAAGTTAAAATGACTTTGTTACACACTGAAAATAACTTTTGAACACCCATTCAACTCAGTATAACTATATTAGAACGATTAAACGATGTTCGTTCTGTTCGTTTGTCTGTGAGATCAGCTAGCGGGCTGTCTAGTCGTTAATGCAAACCTTGAGTACAAAATACAGGCCACTTTTTTCAAAGGACATTTCCATAAAATTAGGCACACAGATTTCGTTTAGTACTAGGACAATTCCCATTATGAATGGAACTACTATTTTGATTAGCAAATGTACCTTCGGAATTGAGACTTGAGCACACGCGTAATTTGATGAAATTTTGTAGAAATCGGTCTTTCTTTTGTTGATCTTAACTTGTGTTCCAACTACCATTCCAATTTTTATCTCACTAAGCCCCTATACTAATGTTCTTCCAAACTAAAGGCTTAAGTACACAATATGTTAGAATTAACATTTATCAAATGTATTCGCATTTTCGATCTGTTCCGTCTTTCGAATGTTAAATTTTGGGTACAATTTTATAACGTGACTTCTTAAATTGTATAGCAAAGTATACTTTATCTATATGTTAACATTTGTTTCTTGTTTTGTTCTAAACGTAGGAATATAGTAAAAAAATCCTATATTTTCAAGAGACATCTAAATGTCTCTTGAAAGCGTAAACATGACTTTAACTCCGAAATATAAACAAATTAAACTTTTTTTGTTGTTGAAACTTTCGCAAGTTTACGCTAATGAACAATCTTCATTAACGAAATAAAATAGTTTCATTGTCTCAATTAAAAAAAGAAGAAAACAAACAAAGTGTTGATTGTATTCACACAATTAGATACTGTTAAATGTTATTTGGAATGCTTACTTTATGTGTAGTATGTCTTAATATTCGTGTATGTTTATAGTTTGAAAATATTTTCTGGATCCTTAAAATCCTATGCTTTAATTTGGTTATGTCTGTCTGTTAAAAGAAGGGCTGGAATTTTCAATTTTCGAGTAGTTTGGTATCTAAGACGGACTAAATTTGTATAAATTTACTAAAGTTATGAAGTTATAAACCCATTTCACAAGATGTCGTAGAGAAATTGCAACTTGTTGATGTATAAAGAAGTTTCAGTTAAATCAAATAAAATCTTAGTTTTCTCATTATTACTGTATATTGTTCAGGGCATTTAGTATTATTTGTATATCAAAATTTACACTTGAGTATATTTCATTTTGTTAAGAAGCTATCAACGATAAAAATAAAATCCAATAATAATTTTTTTAATTTTGCTTCATACTGTATGTTGTATAAAAATCAAATTAAGAATCAATATATATTCTTATATTATTATGGTTGCTTGTTTTCTATTTGGCTTAAAATTGATGTGTATAGCAAAAAATTATAATTGAAGTGAGTAAGTAAGTAATTGAAGCAGCTAAATACATGTAGAAATATTGAGTAAATAACAAAATTTATATTTATACGAATATAGTATGTCTTAAGTGAAATTCTAATGGAATGGACCTATAATTGATAACATTTCCAAAATAATACCCTCACAAGTTAAAGTGCTGAAGATTATATTAGTTTAAATATTTTACTTCAAATAGAATTGGTTCGAAAATGGGAACAATTTGGACTCAACTGAAAGTTGTGTTCATAAATCAGGTTTATTGCTAATTCTTCATTATATGAACAAGAAAAATTTAATACTATTGTCTAGCTTTCAATGAGACCTCAAAGAATAAGATAACACAAATGCTAATGAAGTGTGTAGAGTCATAGAAAATAAGTATTTCTTTCTTTTGGTCTTTATTATGCCCACAAACTTTGTGAACAACTAGAGTAATTTATTCCATTATAAGAACAATGAAATAATATAGTTTAGTTTTAAATGAAATCTCATAATGCTAATGAAGTGTGTAGAGTCATAGAAAGTAAGTACTTTTTTTGGTTTTTAATATGGCCCACATATTTTTGGACCAATGGAGTGATTTATTCCATTATAAGAATAATGGAA
The DNA here is from genome assembly GCA_014858695.1 of Chrysomya rufifacies. Lineage (NCBI taxonomy): Eukaryota > Metazoa > Arthropoda > Insecta > Diptera > Calliphoridae > Chrysomya > Chrysomya rufifacies. Next base: position 9,153 of record JACGTJ010012420.1, on the reverse strand, counting down.
TAATATAGTTTAGCTTCCCATGAAACCTCAAAGAATAAGATACCATAAATGCTGATGAAGTGTGTAGAGTCACAGTAAGAAAGTATTTGGTTCTCTGGTCTACAAACTATGTGAACAACTAGAGCGATTTATTCCATTATATGAATCAAAATATTCCCATGCTTCCCATGAAACCTCCAAGAATAAGATACCATAAATGCTGATGAAGTTTTATTTTAATAATTTTTATAATCCACAAACTTTGTGGACAACTAGAGAAATATACGATTATCAAATACTTTAATTATAATCAACATTTTGATTCTTTTAATGAATTCTCTCAATCTTTGCTTTATATGAAGCTTAACAGTTTCATAACATTTGTAATTTTTAAAGTCTTATAGTTGTGTGTACTTCTTTAAAAGCATATGTTAAGGCTTGCATATAAAATATTTTATAATTTAATTGTGTCCATTAGATGACTTCAAAAATAACAACACTCGAATTTTGATCGTTTTAAGTTAGCGCCGATTTATTTTTGTTTCTAAAATTTCACATCGAAAGATAACTAATATTTTCAAATTGATGTCTGATTTCTATTCCTTGTTGTAAGATGCTTTGGTTATACCTGTATGCCAAACACTTTATCAGCATATAAGGCTAATATTTATATACGGCGAAGAGAAATCTTCTACTCCATTTCCCTTCCCTTATGGCCGAATTCGGTAAAATGTTAAAGCGAAACATCCTCGTTATTATAAAGTCAATTGTAAATGGAAATTTTTAGTTCTGAAATAGAATTTAAGTGTTTTAGGTTTTCTAATAGTAGTTTTGTTTAATTTACTACAATAGACAACCCAAAAGTATGATATTGAGGCATATTTTCTGTACCTAAACTTTGGCTTGATCGATTATAAAACATTTGTTAATGATCAAATTTGGTTACTCCCGTTTGACCTGTCTTATTTTTAATAAGAGACAGACCAGCAAACAGAAAGACGGACGGATATAGCTAAAGTGACTCAGATTATAAACTGGGTCTTTAGGTGTGTAAGTATGTAGGTGCTTTAGACAAATGTTTTTCTATGTTTTTATGTTATAGCTAAAAATATTCTGATTCGATCTATAAATGTCCTTCAGTCCGTCCGTTGAAAACAGGTTAAGGTCGAGCGTAACATATTTGTCATTTATCATTTTACATATAATAGACAGGCGAACATAACTAAACGACTTATAATCTTAACAAGATCCAGAATATATATAAATATGTTGGTGTCCTTTGAGGAATATTTAGACATATTTAGACATTGCAATCCTAATATATCTCATAATTTATTATGGTAGTTTTAAAAATTCAATCTTTTAATATCTATAAGTCCGTCTCTTAAATCTTATAACGAAGCAGTGTGGTTTTTAGCAAAAATCGGTTGTTAATTTTTTCTAATCCTGAATAATTACTTAGTAAATTACTATACACGAAGAGTATAAACCTGTTTAGCCAAATTATATTCAAAGAGCATAATATTATGATTGGAATATATGATTTCAACAATAATATAATAATTTTATAAATTAACCTACATGATTCCATGAATCATTATTATTATTATGACAGTTTCAAAAAGTATGATATTTTTTAACAAGGGTTATTAGAATTTATCATATTATGATTGTGTTTTATCTAAAAATGTTCCAATTAATCATATTATTACCGCATTCATTCGTTGTACGATCCTATTAATCAGCTTATCAAGTGATCAAATCGAATTATAAACATGAACAAATGGAATCATAAACATGATCAAATGGAATCATAAACATGATTTCATGGGATCATTATATGACTGCCATTTTATAATTAATAAATATTAATGATATATGTATAATAATTATTTATTTATTTATTAATTATTTATTATTACCTAACTTTATTTATTATTAAATGAAATGGAATTATAATGTAATATTTTACTCACTATGAAACGCTGAAAGAAAAATATGATTGGACCCAATCATCTAAATATTGAATAAAAGGAAAACATGATTGAAAATTATCATGTTTATTCCTTGTAATCATATTCAGCAGTATAATATGGTTCCAAATTATAATATTAGTGAAATAAATATATTTTCCTAGGAAAATTATAAAAATATGTTGGATCTTATTAAATTTTTCTGAAGTTAAAAATCTTGAATTTTTGATTTCATATAAAAAATTTTCATTTAACTTACCAAGATTTCAAAAAGTGGTGAACTAAAAAAAAACATTAACAATTCTCTTTACATCTCATAACAAGGTTAAATTAAAACATATGAATTTCATCATTATTTCATGAAATCAATACCATTTTACTGTATTCATATTATTTTTTTAATAACATCGCAATTTAACATTTATCCTTAAAGTTGTTTGAACATAAATTTATTGTTTAACTTTATACATAACATAATCTCTTTAACTGTAGCACATTGACCACATTTTCATTCAACTTTTTCATCTATAAATTCATAATCAAAATAATAATAATCATAATAATAAGTACACTTATTACTTTTTGTTAACAATAATCCTTGATGTAACATTGTTGCTAATTGATTTATAACAACAAAAAATATACAAATATGAGAATAATTCAATTGAATTAATTAGTGAATTCTCGTGTTAGACTTAATATTCATATACATTCATATGAAGTATCTAAATATGTTTGGAGGATAGAGGAAAAATACAAGTTATTCATCATTATTTATATTGTTTGTTTTTATTATCAATTAATAAAGGGAAATTTCGTGAGACTTGATTAGGATAGAGAATTATGACTAGAAGATCTAAGAATTATGGTAGGAGAAAATCAATTTTAGTTGCTAACGGCTATTTTACTCTTAGAGAATAAAATGTTCACAAACTTGCCTAAAATGATGCCATATGACGTTAATGGTATGTTGCCATTGAGCGACTTTAGTAGCAAAATTCCTCTATTTCATTAGCTCCACCACTTTTTGTGCTCCTTTTTAAACTTTGCTATAGATCAATTACAAAATGACAGCCATATAATGATTCCATCTAATCATTTTTATGATTCCATTTGATCATGTTTATAATTGCATACATACATTTTCGAAATATAATCATCATGTTATAATAAAATAAGATCATGTAAATGATCTAATGGATCATGAAAATGATGAAATGGAATTATAAACGTGATATGGTGGTACTATAAATATGATCAAATGGAATCATAATGATGATTAGATGGGATCATTACACAAATCTCATTTTTTTAAATCCCCTTTTTTTAAAATTTCAACGTTTACTCTGCTTAAGTAAAATAAAACAACAATGCTTTTAAATTCAGACAGGAAAACGTTCTACCTCTATGGTTAACTGAAATTCAATAGGTGTTAATTAAACACAATATTATTTTAAATATGAGCACATGATAGACTTCATTTGAAAACTATTAGTGTTGAATCGGCTCGATATTTTCAATAAATGAAAAAAATAAAGTGTAAGTGCCATCTAATAGCGATTTCAAATGTTACAAAGGTTTTCACAGTTGGCTTACGATTGCCCTCTTTCAACCTAAACGAAAATCTTTCAATATAATATGTGTTTGTTCCTGTCATCTGGTGTGAAGTTATTGCACCATGTCATTATTTATAGATAAAACTTATTTATAAATATATTTTGTTTTAACGGCGATAAATTATTTTGTCGATTTGAAACAGAATGTTAACAAATTAACAACGGACGCGTCGAATGAAATGTAACTATATAAGGTTACAACGTGTTTAAAACTATTGACAACTTTGCATCGTCCTATTTTTTAGCTCCTATAAACTAGTTTGTAGATTTGTAACAGCATGTTAACAAGTTATCAACGAACGTGTCAAATAAACTGAAAAATCTAACCTTAATCTAAAGTCCTAACTATCGATGAACTGCTAAGTTTCAATGGAACCAAAAAAGCTTCGTTATATCACTAAAACAACATTAATTTATGCATTGAAACCCATATAGCATATGCTTTTCTGCCGAAAATGTTGCCCTTAATATAGCCTTCTGCTATAATTTAATATATAGAAATGGGGTATTGGAATTTCGTTAGGCAAGAAAACACTCTTCATTTTCATTTTGTATTGTAGTTTTTTTTTCTCAATGCACAAATCCAATATTAATCTAAAGTCATAACTATCGATGAAAAGCTAAGTTTCTATGGAAGAAAGGAAGCTTCGCTATATCAATGAAGCAACATTAATTTACGTATTGAAACCCATATGTCATTTTCTTTTCTGCTGAAAATGTTGCCCTTAAATTTGGCCTCTGCTATAGTTTAACGTACAGATATAAAGTATTAAGTAAATTTCCGATAGCAAGAATACATTCTAAACTTAATGAAAACAAAGTGTTTGACAGAGTATTTGTTTGTATAACAAAAGTTTTCATTATATTAATTAAATATTTCATTCAAATAATGAAAAAACATTAATTTGTTCAAAAACACTTTTAACAGATCTTTAAAATAAATAAATTTCAATCCAATTAATCTATGAGCATGCTTAACGCTTAATAAATTATTCGAACTTATCAAAAAAGAGCCATGAGTAAATTTTTGGTTTAAATATGATTTACATTTCCCATAAATTTTTAACATTTTCTTACATATTGATTTTTTGTCTGTTTCACCTTTTTTATTTGCTCTCAATTTGGCAAGGAATTAGATAATAATTAAATCAATTTTTCTTGTTTTATTTTCAGTATTTGTGATTGAATTGTTACCATATGTGAGAGTGTTTGTGTCCAGAGTGAGTAGGTCATGATAAGAGCATTAAATACATAAAGCTTATAACCTTATGTTAAATTTAGATTGAAACTAAAATATAACATATTTTCGAAAAAAGCAAAAAAGAAATACAACATCAACAAATATTAGGACGGTGCTGATTTCTATAAGCGAAACCAGAATACTAAAAAGTTAAAAAACAAATTTCTTTTGGAGTACTTTAAAACATACACTGGTTCATTGCTTCCTTACTAAAAACTTGCTTGCATTTGTGTTCACTAAATCAATATATGTATGTCCTTTACGGAGCCTCTCTAATTTTTAACTTTGTTGTACATTTAGAATTATAAGAAAAACCCCAGCATAATCATTTCGTATACCTTTATCAAAATATTCCTTGTTATTTTAAAATATGTTTTTTTCTTTTTTTTTCTTTTAGAAAAAATCTCTTTAAACTCAATAGTGACATGTGCGTGCTGTTTCGTATTATAATAAATAATTCAATTCTAATAAAATTGTTTTAAGAAAAACTTGTTAAAATCAATAAATGTTTATGTAAAAACATTTTAAATGAAACTTCAATAAAAATCAAATAAATAAAAATCTCAAAATGCATGTAAATTAAAAATTATAAATAATAATATTTCAGTTCTAGTTCAGTTCGAGTTCAGTTCTAGTTCTATAAAGAAGCAAAAGTGTGTAAGGTATGGAAACACAGCAAATATACATTGTTCGATGGCTTTTTGACAAAAATCTCTTAACTTGAAATTAACAGCCCTGGTTATAACTAAATTTATAGAAAGCATTTTGTTGTCTATATACAAAACTTATTTTAATATTAATTAAAAATATTTTTAATTAATTTTCATAAAATATTCTCTTAAATGTTTAACATTAATAATTTATTTAATTGCATTGTTTCTTTTTTACTCTAAATATATTTATTTATAAAACAAAAGTATAGAATTTTAATTATTAACTTTTAACTGTTATATTTTGCTATAATTAAAATAATTGCTTTTTTTGAAAACAAAACATTGCTATTTACATTATTATTGAAACAATTTAAAGCCTTGAAAGTAATGTACATAATATAACTTCAAATGTTGAAAAGAAAAAAAAAAACGAATATATTTTATGTAAATGGTTTCAAATTTCTTTGATTTTGTGCCAACATGCGTAAGAAAATAAAATACTTGTTAAATGGAAGTTTTTTCTTCTCATCATTCTACTTTTGCAGAATGTAAAGTAAACGTATAAAAAATGTTTATTTAAAGAATTCATTTCAATTGAAATTATTTTAAATTCTAAAAGAAATTTCATTATGTTTAGATTTTAGTGAGCAGGTGTTTATTGTGTTAAAGCACCTTAGAAAGCTTTTGGAAGGCGTAAATATGGGGAAAATTTATTTCTCTATTAAAAATATTATTTGGACGTGCTTTTGGCTTTTTAATAGTTATTAAATTTTTTTGTTTACAAATATATTGTAACAAATATAACAAATTCTTATGTAAAAATAAGTTGTAATATTTGAATTTTGTGTAACTGTCACGTAAGCAAATTATTATGAAATTGGACATATAACATGAACTGAAATTGCTTAAAAGATATGTTAGTTATGGGTGGGATGTCATATAACTTCTTTTTTTATAAGATGAAATGTCTGAAATTTATGCAACTAATACAACATCAAGCAGACTAAGTAAGTTTACTTGTTGTATTATGGTAATAATATTACCGCAATGAAGGCATGTGGTTCAAATATAACAAAATCAAAATGACTTTGTAGTTATTTTATTTGTTCTTAGTGTTTTTATTAAATCTGTCTTTAACTTCTAGGGTTAAAAGTTTTAAAATCTTACAACTAAACGAAAGACTATTTTCACTTTACGAAGAATATTTAACATAAAATTTGCTTCTTAATATACATTTGTTTATTCTATTTTGTATGCTATTTTGTATTTTAACCCATTCATCTTACAACTTTTGGCTTCCAAAGTTGTATTAAGATAAGTAGCAAGATTAGATTGTTGGGTATTTATACTATTAAGCTTGACAGATGGACATTTAACTGTCCTGAGTAAAAATGTTGCGTGTTTACTTTTGGGTTCTTTCACTTTTGTTCTCCTGCTTTTTCACCTCATTACCACTCGTCTTAGGAAGTTCTTCAATTTTAGCGGAGACTTTATGTTTGCATGTTGTCACTGATCATTTGTTATGTATTTATGAACATGTGTTTCCCTCTTTACTAAAAGAGACAACTGTTTTTGTTGAGAGCGATATCATCATCGTAGAATCAGTTTGATTTATATTTGTTTCAGTTTCATTAATTGTTAAGTGTTTAAGATAAGTTGTATAATAGATTATAGCACCCGATTGTGGTGCCTCAAAGGATTGTTATAACATGTTTACATATCTAGACGTTTCCATATGAATCAGAAATCCTTTCTATGTATAATTCCGCCGTCATCGATTCTACATATTTCCGCCTTAACTCACCATGATTGCAGACATTTATCAGCATACGATGCCTACTTTTTTAAAATGATCACAAAACTATAAATTTATAAATTCAGCTGTTCTTGTTCTTTATATTTGTTAGGACTTCATTTAACGGTGATTGTTTAAAAGGAACAGTGAATTAGATTACAGCATCCAATTATGCTGACACACCTACTGGACTTTTATGTACCAGGCTATTTGCCCCGAATCAGACACCAACTCCATGGTTAGCTACAGCAGATATTAGCATGATTAGCCTATTTTTCTAAGACGATCATGAAACCAGTCAGGATACACGTTTTAACTTTAATTAAATTTTTTTTACCCGGGAAATACTAGATCATAAATCGATAGTTTTTAGAAGGAATCACCCTAACCACTCTCATGCGAATCCAAAATTTTGTATCTTTCTGAAAGGATGCCATTTCAGTACATAGGCAAATAATGACGCATAACTCTTCTACGTTGTAAAATATATAACTGAGTACCTAGGAAATTTGCGAATCAATCTATAATCAATATTTGTTGAAAATCCATGATGCCTTCGATGAGGCTTCCCTTGGATCTGTATTAGATCTCTAGAATTTTTTTTTTTCAGAATTTGAAATGTTTGAAAGATGTGTTTTTGATAAGTGTTCTGAGATTTGTTAAATGTATTGTCTGATTTCAACAGAAAGGTTGTGTAAATTCATATGATATATTGTTAATTTATTTTTTTAAATATTCAGGACACTCCAAAAAGCCTAACAGTGAGCTTGCTTTAAAGCGGCAAACGCTCTTGAAAATCTAAATTTCTGCTTAGTATTATTTCAAAGAAATTAAGTTGTAAGAAGTTGTATTGACAAGCTTTTGTTTTAAATCTTCCTTTTGTTTTAAATCTTGTTTCTAAATCTTCCTGACAACAATGTTTGCCAAATTCCGTCAACAATTTAAATGAGACAACTTGTAGATACTATCTGAATTAAGAACATCGTCACAACTTTCATAATTGTGATAATTGATGAATGAATAGGGCTTATTTTACACTTGTACGTTGAAGGTTTTAGGTCTTCAAATGCTAATCGGTTGGGAGATAAGTTAGTGTTATCTTTTTTAGTTCAAGAGATATTTTTGGAATATTTTTCTTAGTGTTGTAAATAAATATTGTTCGTTAATATTTTCAGTGTTCACCCTAACTAGAAATTAATGTTTAACATTTGTTTAATGTTTTATTGTTATGTAATCATTCTTGTGTAAGGTAAATTGCTTGATTCTTCTAAAATATATTGAATGTTTATAGATAATTTGAAAAACATCAATGTAATGTGTATATAAATTTGAAATGTGTAAAAGAAAACATCAAATTGAACACGTTCAATTTATAATGAATATCTTTGATATCTTGTGTGTAGCTGTTTGATACTGACATCTCTATAACTCAAAAGTCAATATCAAATATTTAGTGAAAAAAATATGTTAAGCAATTTCAAATAAAATAATGCTATTATCTTTTAATATAAAAAAGTAAATTTCTTTCCATTTCAAAAGCAAATTCACATTATTTGCATATATTTAACAGATACGTATAATGTACGTATTTCAATTCATATTGACTATTATTTTCTTAATATGTTTTTTCCATTATAAGCTTTATTACTTTTTTAAATGTTACATATTTAATTTTTATTAAAATATTATTTATTAATCAATATATTTGTACCATAAAGAATCAACTTAATAATGTATTATAAAAGTTAAAAAACAGAGTTATTACTAAAAGTTAAATCAGTTAATTAAAAAAAAAAAAAATGGAATAAAATTTAAGTATAATTATAAATATTTATGAACCTTAAGGCAAACAATTATACATTTAATTTATATATGGTACGTGAGTTTCATAATAATT
>JACGTJ010012395.1:0-18345 GCA_014858695.1 Chrysomya rufifacies | reverse complement strand
ATATTGACCCACACACGTAAACCTTTTAAATATGTATCGACAACTGATTGGTATAAGTACATTTATTTCATGCAACAAAATCTCACCCCTATATAGAAATCGGTGCATTGCCACACCCTTACAATATTATATTATTAGTATACTTTGTTTATAATGCAACGCTGTGTAGGTCAAACACATTGTGTGGATATTGTATTTAACATTAGTGTAATTATAAATACATTTGGATAAATTAATTAAGATATTCCGAATTTTCACAACTTTTCATTTATACAGATTATAACTGCTCAAACAAATAACTTTTACTTTTGCTCCCAATGAAATTATACTTTCGATAATAAAGTAATCCATTTATAATTTTCAAAAATAATATTTTTCTCCAAAATTTGTACTGGAAAATGATATTTAGACCATGAAAATCTTAGCTTTATCTTCCTGTATGCGTGTTTCAATCATATTATAACATTTAAACCTAGCAAAATTACAACAATCTCTTTATAACAAGGTTTATTGTTTGTTGGAATATAAATTATGAAATAAATAATTAATATTTTATTATAGTTTGCAACAAAACCTATAGCATTTAACCCTTGATTTTTCATTTTTAAATATTATTTTATATTACTAATTTTTTACATTTGTATGAATAAATAAATTATAACAAACAATTATAATTTATTTATTGACTCAACCCCAATGAATGCGTTTATATTATTAAGAAATCATACGATAATATCTTCTTAAAGAGTTTTACTTTGTTAACACCTTTCCATTGGAACACTTATATTTTCACAGATCATCGCTTTTATTGATTGATAACATCGTATAAATTTTCAATATTTTTCCCTTAACCAAACAATTTTAAATTATGCATAAAATTTTGTGAACAGTTAAAAATTTGTAATTTAATGTCCTGCAATGTCTCAAGTACACTTACATCTCAATATGAAACTTTAGTAACGAAATCATTATATTCACTTAATAGTTCATTCATGAACACATATCTCTACACAAATACATATATTTGTATATCAACCTTGCACTGTTGCCAGATTTTATGATTTATCGTTATTTTGACGTTTGCCAACCAAAAATGGGCGAATGACTTTTTGGTCAAAAACGGAACATTTAAGATTTTTTAATTAGTTTCTATCAAATTGTTTACCGACTTTTGTAAATTAAAACAATTAACAGTCGTTTAGACGGTCAAGCTTAACTATATGATATCCTGCACCATTTTATGCAGGGTAAATTTACCAACTATTCGTTTCCAATTCTAATAGGTTTTGTTTTTGTTTCAATCTGGCCAGAGATTTACCATGATATCCTTCAAATAGCGAATTTCTTCTTTGTTTTTTGGAGTCTCACTTGTACGTAGGCATAGGGGAAAAATAAGCCGATTTAATAAATTTGATTGAATTGTACACTCATTTAGTCGACTTATGTGTTAAAAACCTCATTGCGAAGGTTACGTTTGTATGGGGGCTAAGTGAATAATGGACCGATCACGACCATTTTCAACACATTTCGTACTTCTATTAATATAATCATCTGTACCCAATTTCATCCAAATATATATAAAATTGAGACCTAATACTTATTTTTGCATGAGTAAACACAAAAAAAGATGTTACACATGCTGAACTTCATTAAATTATACACTCGTTCAAGCGAGTTATGTGTTTAAAACCTCATTCCGGGGGGTATATTTGTATGGGGACTAGGTGAATTGACTAATCATTACAATTTTCCCGAAGATTAATTTTTAATGGTCTTATGGTCCAATCATGACCATTTTCCACAAGTTTTATTTCTCAAAAAAAAAAAAAAATAGTCTGTACCAAATATCATCGAAATATCTTTAAAATTGCGACTTCTCACACATATATATAAACTAATAGTAAAAATATTTTTAAATCGGATGAAAATATTGAAATCGGCAAATGATAAGAAATAATCGGATAAGAAACAACCAAATGATGAGCGATATAATTTTATTCATACCCGAGTTTGATCACTTTCAACGCCTCCTGAGGCGACCGGAGTTACACTTCCAAAGTTATCATTGTCAGCTACAAAAATTTCTATATGACAAATTTCGTACCAATCTAACAAGTCGTTTAATAATTATGGATTTATTTAAAAAAAATTATTTAGACCCACTGTGCAGTGTTACTTTGTACAATATTAACGTATGCACGTAAAAAGTTCAATCGTTTGTCTTAAGAGGCCCGTTAAATTATAATTAGTAGCATTTTCCTTCTATAAATATCTAAACTTATTGGAATTGTATATTTTTAGTTTAATTCATTGGAATCGTAAGCTAACTAAAACAAAAAAAAAACAAATATAAAACGACCAAAAGACAACATAATGATGGAAGTTAATATAATTTAATTTAATTAGAGAATAAATCTAAAAGCAACAGTTTAATTTTTCAGTTTTTTTATGAGTATTATTATTCCTATTTGGTTTTTTACTTTCGTTTCTTTTTTATACATAAAATGTATGGGTGTCGCAGAATAATGTTGAATGTAAGGAATCTGATTTTTTTTTTCGTTTATTATTCTATGTTATGTTCCCACTTTTTATTTTTATTATGACTTTTTCTCAGTTTTTTTTCGTCCTTGCTTAATAAGTCTGCCTGCTGTCTGCAATGATTGCGTAATGAGTATCTAATTGGTGAGAATGGGGGACGGGATGTATTTTTTTTGTATTTTATTTCAATTTTTTTCAACCAGCCGCATAAATTATTTACTCATAAAAAATACTGAAGAGGGTGCGAGATTACATTTCAAGGTCGTATTTAAACAAGAAAAAATTACAGAAAAAAACTTTTTATTTGACTAAAAAGAAAGAAAATTTTCCTTGTTCTTTATGTTTTATTAAATATTATAAGATAGGGAAAATAAAAGAAAGTAAAAATAAAAATAAAAAAAATTTAAAGCAACAAGTTGACTACTCGAGAATGTTGCTGCTACTGTGCCACAAGGTAGCTGAATATTTTTAGGTTTATACAATTTCTATAAAGTTTAAAATTCTAAACTACAACCGACATATTTTATGCAGCCAAAGAACAAGACATCAGAATTTTATTCAAAATTTGTCTTGTACTGAAAAATTCCACTAAATGAGAGCAATCATACGATAGCAAAATGTAAGTAAAATAATAACATATTTTAATTTTTAGTGTTGATTTAAAACATGTAGTTAATTCGCATAAACCGAAATTTTCTAATTTATTGTTGTTTTGAGTTTGCTTATGACTTCCGATTGACGGCAGAAAACTTCAAGACTATTCCTACTGTTCCATCAACAGCTCCATTTTTTTTTTCTTAATTAACAAATGATTTGTTAAATATACAAAATATTTTACAGAATATATCAGTAATCCTGTTGCATGTTAACCATGGCAAACCGAAAGTGTGCAATATCACATATTTCCTGACTAATACATAAGCATATAAGTTTTTCTATTCGTTCCACACATAGTTTTAAATATTCTGAAAGATTTCAACAAAATTGTATATTTTTGCATTTTTCACAACGGTATGATTTTAGTTTTATATATATTTTTTAAAAATTTTTAAATACTTAATAAAATCTAGTATTTCATTGTCGAATTACAAATATGACTTTTCTCCTTGTGTAAAGAAATTAGATTTTTTTCCAGATATATTGATAATATTCGCTGAATGCAAAAGTATGCAATTATTGTCCCAAAACAAATTCTTGACGTGGTATTTTTGCAATAAGTATTGCACTGGATAAAAAGATAATTAGAGAAAGAATTTTATCTTAATGATTCAAGTGATATTGAAATGTGCATCTGGGGATTATGAAATATATGAAGTAAACTGAAACAAACAATAAATAATATAAAACAATTGATAAAAGATATGATTTCAGCGATATTGATGATAATTAACATTATTTAGAAAAATCTAAAAAGAGAACAGAAAAGTGGGTTTTACTTTAAAATGCAATTTCAATAACAAATGAAAGGACGATGTCAGATATCTAAGTGTCTTCCAAATTTTAATAACTTCCATACATCCCACTCAATTAAATCACATTAATGGTCGTATACCGTGTTTTAAAACGGCAATTTATACATAAAAAATAATAATATTTATAAAACGAGTGAGTCCGAAGAAAAATTTAATGAAAAATAAGAATAAAATCATGAAATATAACAAATGCGCTTCTCAAAATATTTTTGAAAATTCCGCGATTTATAGTTTAAACAGTGAATAATGAGAATTTTAAAATTTTGCTACAAAATTATATAAATTATTTGTACAATTTTTTTTTCCATAGAATATTGATTTAAAAAAAAATCTTTATAAACTATTGCCTTAGTAAATTAAATTAATTAAAATAATGTAATACATTAGAACTATGGCATAAAATGAATTTATAAAAGAAAAAGAAATGTAAAATATCATATTTCAATATCCTGTACGACCCCTTTAAAATTACATGTATGAATCTATAATTCAAAATATTTGAATAACGTTCATTAAATTTTTTGTATTGATTTATGTTGCAATTTGCATGGGTAATAATTTGCGTATACCTGATAATAAAAAACGGGAATCATATTTTGCCAATTACAATTCGCATGCACGTCTGTATTTATTGTGCGTATATTTATGTTTATGTTCAGTACACACTCTGTCTGTCTACTTTCATCCCAAAGTATTAGACATTCATACATATCCGCACACGTGAGAGAGATCCTATTGACGAACTTACCATATGGCAAGAAATTTGCAATTAATATAATTTTGCATTCAAAATAAAAATTTTACATTTTCACACTCATCCCGAAGAAGAAGAATAGAAACAAAATTAACGGAAATTTGAAAATATTCTCATTTAAGATTGCAGTGAATTACAGTTGGGGTTGATTTTCCTTCTAATCCTTTTTCTAAGGAACTCTCTAGCATTTACTGTTTTCGTTTTCAAGAAAAACTGAAAAGAATAAATGTACATCGCAAGACTCGTACAAATATTTGTATGTAGATTTTTTACTTATTTCCATATCATATTGGTGACAACTTAATAAAGTTGAGGGATAAAAAAATGTATGCATTATGTTGCATGTTGTTTAAGCACATTATAGAATCGAAATGCACATTAGAAATTATAATAGAACAACATGTAAAACGAATAGAGATCTTTGCGCTTATGAGCACAACGGGCATGTAATTGCCAAACGGTGATTTAATTATTATTCTTGAAGATGTAACCCTTTTCTGAAGACCAAAAGGTATGAACTTAAACCTCAATTAGGTAAAGATTTTCCCATGACCTCTTAAATGCATAGTTTTGAATAATCCATCATCCCAAATAAGAAATTTTATCCGTTGAGGAAAAAATCATACTACAACAATTATGAATTATTATTTTTAATCCTCTAGTAAACTGATTTTAGTCATATATAATACATAAAAATCGTTAAGAAGTAGTAAATTTTATGATATAACTGTAATTGATATAAAATTTACATTATTATTAATAAAATTCGTTAAATTAAAAAATAATTGAAAAATTCAAAATCAATTTAAAACTTTATTTCTGTTTAGAATTTACTTTAATATTCGAGAGTTTAGTATTTCTTTGAATTTCATTAGTGTTACAATTAGGGTCTGCATATAATCGTAATTACGATTAAAATTTATTCAGTTAATCGCGATTAACGATTAATCGCAAGTAGTCAAATTGTAGATATTGTAAAATATCGTTTAAAAAAATATAAAGGAAACATCTATACAAAAAAAAAAAAAAAAAAAAATAATGACTTAACATAAAATAGTAGTTCTCTTTTTCCTCTGTGGAGGAGTGAAATCGATTGAAGTGGTGATAAATAAATTTTGAAATTTATATTTCACTTTCTTTAAAATAAAACATTTTATAAAAATTTTACACTTTAAAGATAATGTTTCTTCTAAAACTACCATTAGCTTCGAAATTTCTGATCACCAATGGGTAGTTAAAACCAAAAAAAAAAATCCTACAAAAATCAATGAAATTTTCAGTGAACCAATGAAGTCTCTATCTTTTATAACGGCTTAATAAATCCAAAACAAAGATTTATTTAGCAAAACAACAAACAACAATTATAAGTAAAATAAAATTTAATGGTTTTTTAACAATAACAACTAAAAAATCAAAATCATAAAAAATACATGACATTCAAATATATTCAAAAGTAATTGAAGATATCTATGCCACTTACGAATGGATTCTGCCCAAATTAAATGGCCGATATTAATCCGACTTTATAAGAAATCAAATTTATCTTAATCAAAAACTCAATACATTTTTTTTATTACAATATATATGTTTTATATATATTTTATATATAGTTTTATATATAAAACATTGCATAATCTCAATGAATGTATAAGCTTTCTGATGATATACCAACCATGAAGTTGCCATATAAAATTTTAATAATTTATTTAACCATTTTTATATTCCATAACAAATTTATTATTATTAATTATTATTAGGATTAGGATTTTTGTAACAAAGGCCAAGTCTATTGGCCATGATCGGTCTACTATTGCAACTAGACCCCATACAAAGTTACACCAGGGAATAAGGTTTTGAACACATAACTCCCTTAATTGAATGTGTAATTTAATGAAATTTGGCATATATAACTTGAATATTTATATTATTTTATGAACCAAGTTTCATTCTAATCAAACGCTTAAATAAGTATGCACCTACAACCTTTTTATTTATCTTTACTTATGTGCGAATTTGAATTTTAATAGGCTAATTTTTTAACATAGCCCCCTCACGAATGACGCACCAGAATAAGGGTCAATTGAAAGAAATGAAATCTTGAAATGTTGAAATCTTATTTTCAACATTTTTAAAAGGTATGTTTACATATCTCATAATATTATTCGAATTCATGGACCAATTTCAAAAATTTAACCCTACATGTCCATGGCACATGTTGAGGACCCTATAGTTATTGGAAATAAAATTTGGATTTATGAATGAATTTCAATGTATTATATAGTAGGGCTTGGCAAACTACAGCTTTTAATTTTTGAAACACAAACATTTTTTTTTATAAAAACAAACTTCAAAACAAAATAAAACATGATGTACATCAAAATTTTAAATAAATAATTCAATTGTTGTTAAAACTATGATCATTTAATATTTTTATTTCGAAAACTAGAGATTTATAAGTTTAGGACTACTTAGTTATGCTAAGGCCGACTATATGATCCAACCACACAAAATCGGAATGTTCTAAGATGTAAAATATTTCACCGATTCAATTGAAATGCATGAATTGACTTATGTAAAAAAGTCATAAGCTCTAAATTTCAATTCCAGAAGGTATTTGTATTATTTCAATTATAGGCATATCTCCCCATTCAGGGAGAGCAATGGGGCCTATCGAAAATAATAGACAGATCATGAACAATTTCAAATATGTGTCAAATTTGAAGATAGCTTCGCGCAAATGCGGTACATGGACAGCGTTAAATGGACTTAGAAAGTGATTTAAGCCGAACGATATACTTAAATACCTAGGGTGGTGTAGAGAATTAAACACGTAAAGCTCTTAATATCAATTGAAAATATTTCGAAAAACGTTATATATTGATAAACTTTGATTTAAAATTAACATAAGTATTAAAATATGGTTTAAAAGAAATGGACTCATACGTGACCATAGCCTGATCAGTTTTTCGATTTATATCTCTCATTACTCAATTTAAAATTATGAATTGTAAAGAATTAATTAAAAAACACACATACATTTGTAGAATCATGCCCATATAAGGATTTAAAAACAACAAGCAATACACATAAACAAATAAAACACACAGTATCGACATCTGCAAAGTATCCTGAAAAAAATATATTTTTTATATTTAACATTTATTCATGTTCGTACATAAGATATAACCATATAAACATAATACACATACATACAAACATTATTAATTCATTTACATAAATATATGTATCATTTTATTTAAATATGCAAATTTTTGAGTTTCCTAATATTGGATTAAAGTGAAAAAACAAAAAACGAAAAAAAACATAGAACTGTAACACAAATCATCTATGCTATTCAAATAGAAAAGGTGGTTTGAAACAACGTTCATGTTTTCAATAAGAAAAAGGAACGCAAAAAATATTTGTATCCAGGCTGGGGTAAAAAATATTGCATTGTAATTTAAATTTGAACCTTTTCTTTTTATTTAAACCTTTCAGTAAATTATTGTCCCATATTAGAAATGCAAATTATATAGTGTGTATAACATTTGCGAATTTAAAAGGATTTTTTTTGTAGACAATGAAAAAGGTTTTGCACATTTTAAATTAAAAAAAATGTTTGTAACGATCAATATTTTAATTATATGCATATGCACAAAATGCTAGTAATGTTTTTGCATATTTATTTTAATTTGAATATTGATTTTGTGATTTAAATGTTCACAAAAATGTTTTAAGGTAGCATTTCAAATTGTAACAAGAAGACAGGATGCTAATGTTACCCCCTTCATTCATTTACTCCGCAGTTATTAGTGGCTAACAAATTATTCAATGCGGAACTAGTCCACAAAGGTGTTAGTTATTTCCATGAATGCCTACTTACATTTAAAGTCGCATTTCAATTGTAAACATTGCAAAATAGTTGCTTTTGTATATTAAATCCATCCCTTTTTAGATAATAATAGTGGTATATCCTTATCAAAGTATTAGGTGTAAAAACTTGAAAATATTTTGCGGATTAAAAAAAAATATCTTTGCTGCTAATCATATAAAGCGTTATTAGATCATAACGTAGAAATAAACAAAATATTTTTGTGCTAAAATTCGTTAAAAGTCTGTGTCCGTTTTACATCATTATTATGTAACATATTTAACATTTTCTGGAAAGCAAAAATTTAAA
Organism: Chrysomya rufifacies; assembly: GCA_014858695.1. Classification (NCBI taxonomy): domain Eukaryota; kingdom Metazoa; phylum Arthropoda; class Insecta; order Diptera; family Calliphoridae; genus Chrysomya; species Chrysomya rufifacies. Next base: position 9,401 of record JACGTJ010012395.1, on the reverse strand, counting down.
TTAATAAAATTTGGTACAATTTTTTTACATATTTTTCCGTAGTCGAAGACCGCATCAAAAATCGTAAAGATTCCAATTACTATGAATTGGAACATGTTTTCTGAAAATGAATTTAAAGAAAATTACTTTCAAAATAATTGCTGATATCTTTTTGCAATTGACCCAAAATCATTTAACTCTTTGAATTTTATAGAAAATCTTAGTAAGGAAGTTTTACAACAAAAGAAAGCTGAAATTTTCTTCTTTAACACATATTTTCGTAGAATTTTATAGTTTATAAAGTTCAAAATATTCATATTGCAACCATTGTTTTAACATCTAAATTAATATTTCAATGTGGAGATACTAACAAAAATTCAAAATTTTCGTGCTATCATAACGATTTAATAAATTATATTTAAAAATATAAGGGGAGGTCCTTACTACATTTCATGGAAAAAACGTTCAAGTGTAATTAGTAAACTTCTTCATATTGGGCAATTTATTTTATATATATTATCCTTTTCCAATTAAATAACTAACATATGTACAATATACAAACATTTTGATATATGAAACTAAATATTTCAATGTAGTTTAGCATTTGCTTTGTTTTCCAATTTGAAACAAAACTATTACGATACGTATATTTTATACATACGTATTTTCTTATAATTTGTGTGTACATAGGTGTGTATATTAATAAAGATATGCGTAAAATATATTATATACTATATATTCACATATGTAGAAATTGGGAACACATCAATACAGCTATATATATAGAAACATGCATATGTATATTAACATATTGTATGTTTATATAGGGAATACAATACATACGTATTATGATATTGAGCAAAGGAGTTTAGGAGACAATACCAGGGGAGTATATTGTGTATACATACATGTGTATGTATCCAACCTATGTAATAAAAACTTACACATAAAGATGAATTGCTTATCAATATAGTCTCCAAAGCCGTTATATATGTACATGGGCATATACACATACATATGGACTGTTATACATAAACTTCACAGGGACGTTAAAATCACACAAAAAAATCTTTATAAATATGTGTTTAAATATATGTATAGGTGGGTAAACCATGAGTGGAATTCATTTTTAGTAGATAAGTCAATATTTAAAAATCCCTGTACAATAAATTATCATTTGATAATTGGTAGAGTGGACCATCATCTAAATAGTAAATTTTTGTTGTTTTCAATATTTATCATGAATATAAACTTAATAATTTTGTACGGAAGTGAAAGGCATATGAATATCTAATACTATACATTGTTTACGACTTTCCTGCCCTTGAAGGACTATTTCCACTGACTAATAATAAAAGTGCCAGTTAAATGCTCATCCTTCAGCAGCAGCACTGACAGGTTTACAGCACTCGCACAAAAAAATTGATATTTGACAAAATGTTATGTATTGCTTTTCTATTTTGTTCGTTTGAAAACCATTTGTTTTCTCTTTTCGACTAACTCAGCGGTGCTTATTCAGTTCAAACTTCAAGGATATTTTCTCTGAGCACACATGTTTGGTAAATGGTAACAACGACAAGATACTTGAATTCTAATGCCACTTTATTTATATGTATGTATTTATGTGTGTGTTTGCGTATCTATAATTGCAAAAGTATTAGTATATTTAACCAATACTCCCACATGTGACTACTAGATGTTTTAGTTGCCTGTACGACTCACTTGTAGGTATCCTGTACTTAAAATGGTCGCCTGGACGACAAAGAGGACATGTTTTTATATACACACATGTTTATATGTACAAATCTCTATATACATATATTTATATATTGGTATTACAGTATACACATACAAGGAGAAGTAAAATAATAGCAGTTGTGAGTCTTTTTCATTATTTTTTGTAATTTATGTAGCTCACTTAGTGTTCTAATTAAATTTAAAAATAAGTCCATATTACCAATTATTTAACCTATTTAATTTTAGAACGTAGTTAAGTGTGCTTAGTTTAACTTTGTCTAAAGTTAGTTTTTCTTTTTAAATACTTACACGAAGACTAGGATGAAAATTTAAAATAATTATTTTCATAAAAAAAAATTGTCTATGAATTATCACTTCTAACCCACTGAATCAAATGTCCCGCATTTTTAACCCCAATCGTGCCTTGTAATTGACTCATTCTTGTAAAAGTCACGCTTTTTCAAAATTCTTATAATTTTTTAATGAGAAAAATGCTAGTTCACCTTCAAATAACTGTAATCAACAAAATATCTTTATTAATAAGATTTACATGGACATCCAACCATCCAGACGGACATGTATTACAAATTCTGCGTAGGTCCATTCAATAATAATCGAAATCGTCAAACCTACGTTCTGTCGTCGTAATCGTCTTAACAACTCGATAAAGAAATTTCATCATTACACTGGTATTTACTAGTAACTAGATTTTTATTTATTATTAGAATTAATAAAAAATGATATTTCAGTAAAAAATATGTAGTAAAACATTTTGCTGGGCAATACTAATTCAATAAACGAAATATAATTATTTTCTGAAACCGGAATACTTTCCCGTAATTTCTGAGTAAAATCTGCAAAATCCAACATTCATTAGAACTACATTTATATTGGCATTTTTAATTTAAATAAATATTAGTTTTAATTTTCACATTTTTGATAATTATTTGCAGCAAGATCTGTCCATCAAAATTTAAGTGAATTTTTATAAAGTTTTAGCATATGTATTTTATTGTATTTTTTTAAGTTTTGGGATTTTTCTGAATTTTGCGTAAATTTTATTGGAAATTTTAGACAAATATTTCACGGAAACACTACTCTTAAATAAATATTCAGGGAAAACTTTAACAACTTGAAGTTTAACATTTTACAGTTATATTTATAACAAGTTAGAACGCTATATTCGACTATGCCGGATCTTATATGCCCTTCACCTTAGTTGGCTAATAAAGATCCTCCAGAAACATTTTTTATTAAGAATTTAAAGTTTAGTTTACAATAACTCTATTAACTATTGACTGATTTCAGAAATTCTAAAAATTCAAATCATAGAAAAATTTATGCTAATGAGTTATAGAAAAACTGATAAATCGACAATTCCGTTCTCCGTCTCAGGTAGTCACATCCGGTAAAATGTTGAACCGGAAAATCCTCCAAAAATCAATAAAATTTTCAGTGATGCAATGAATACTCTATCTTTTATGGTTTTTATTAGGAAAGCAAAAACAAATAAAATTAAATTTAACAGTTTTTGATAATAAATCGACCATTTGTTAGCAGATTACGAAAAATTCAAACAACCAGAGTTATTATTAAAATTCTATAAATATGGATATATTTAATAAAAAAGAAGAAAACAAGGTCTATGAATGGATTCTATCGAATTTAAATAGCAAAACTCTCGCAACCTTATGGAATGATTTGAAATGCATATTATATAACATTATGATCGGTGGCCTTCATAAACGACATACCAACTGACGGATGGACGTGAGGACATGCCTATTTCGATTTTTTTAAAATAGCGTTCTTGCTACATAGTAGATCTTAGTCATGTTTTAATTCTGTACATGGCTGAAACAATTATTTCATATCCTTCAGAGCTTATAGGAAGACAAAATTATACTAGCAATATTTTGTACATTTTGGGGTATACTTTTTAACAATCCTATCTTTGACATTTTTTATATTAATAAGAGAAAGTATATGTTAACTTACTATAAAAGCTAATTTACACAGAAAAAAATATAGGCCTATTATTTAAATTAGTTTGATATTTAATTAAAAAGTAAATTAAAACATTAAAAAGATTCCTCAATAAATAAATAAAATGATCAAATTTGAACTTTTAATCACTCTATTAATTGTTTCAATTAATTTTTTAATAGGTAATATTTTTTAATTAATTGTGATGATTAATACGGTCATTTTGGTGAGGTGCAATTTCATTCGCCAAATTATTTGATTGAATCATTTTAGAGTATTTTATTTAATTACTACACAATTTTCCTTTTTTTCTGTATAAATAATGTGATCGTAACCCAATTTCATTCTCTAAATATTTCTGTTAATTAATAAAGTTATAATTTTAGGTTGGGCTAAAAATTGTTTGGGGTAGGCTTAGACCACCCAGAAGTGCCTATCGCTGTCAATGTATATACCCTATTTTTAAACTCATTTTGGAGTGGTTTACATTTGGAGAAATGAATTTTAAATTAAATATGTACATTGTTAGAATGGGTAAAGTAAAGGAAAACTACTCTTGTTTGTCGATGAAATAAAGTGCACAATTTGACGAACTTTAAACGAATTCGACTAAGCAAAAAATACAATAGTTAACTTTCGATAAAATTTTTATCCTGTTTTGTTTACCTTTTGATAGCATAAGATCCTTATTATATCATTTTAGAAATTTAGGACCAAATATATATTTTGTTGAAATATGAGAAAGCATATTTAAATGCATCCTGCTAATATTTTACGCTTCACTATATACATAAAATTTTATCTTATGTACTCTTTCATTTACTTCTCTTATGCGATATATGAAATATGTATACATATACGATTCATGTACGGCACATGTGTGCTGAGAATTACGAGTAATTTCTTTACAAACACACGTATGTATTTATTTATATTTCGACATATGTACATACACGAATACATGTATATTTACATACTTTAATGTCGAATTTGTACGAAGTACGAGTATGATTTTGTTGTATTTTATAGGTATATATGAATGTATGTATATACAAACATAAATACATATATGTATTTATATAATAATATACTAACATTTTGCTTTTTTATACGTGTGTCATACATGTGCGGGAGTTGAAACAAAACTGAATTAGGTGGTTTTATCATCATACAATACATACATAACTACATATGTATGTATTCACTCTTATGCATGTGTCTGTATACAGAATTTAAATGTGTATGGTATAAAAACGCCAATGGATTCAATCAATAAAATCACGCCATTTTGTTTTAAGCATAAAAGGATTTAAGTTATTTTGTTTCTTTCATATAGTATTATTATTATTATTTTATTTCCGTTGTAACACAAATCTTTCATTATTTTTATTTCTATTTTCTAATGATATCTCATGATATGGTCAGTTTTTTTTTTCAAACTGTGGGGATTTAAAAAAGCGACTCCACATAACATTCTGTGTTTACTTTATACAGTAGCTTAAACATGTATTAATCATATTAGCAAAATTTCCTGTATTGTTTACATATGGTCACATTATATTTATATACTTGATCTAGAAAACTTATTAGATAAAAGGAAAATTATTAGTAATGAATACATTACATATCTTCTAGCTAAGTTCCTTAGAATATTATCATATTCTAAAATTTATTCGGGGACATAAAACAATAAAGTCTATGGCAATATGCTTCCAAAATTCATTAAATTATACAAATATTCAAGCGAGCAATAGTCAACCGATTTAAATAAATTTGGAATATAAACTAAGATCCATATGAAATTCATGTGTTCTATTCACTGAGTTATGTGTATGAAACCTTATTCCATAAAGAACTTTATATAGGGGCTCATCGAAACACTGGTTCGATTCTAACCAAATTTCAACCAAATATCTTTAAAAAAATGACCCGTATTTTGTACACAAGAATTACATCAACAACAATCAAATTGACACAGAAAGTGCTTCTGATACGAATGGTATACTTTGGAGTGGGTGTCCAAAGGTTTTTCGGTATGTTACAAATATCAGTCTATCGTAGGATGCACATAAGGAAACTTTATATTCGATATATATCAAATTGCTCTAATATAATTAACTTTAAATGAAGATAATTAAAAAAAAAGTATTAAAACTCAGAATATTATTTTCAAACAAAAATGTAAATATTACTTATTAATATTTTTCATTTCATTACATTAAAATACTTTGTCCACATATTTATAAAGCCATTTATTATTTTATATGTACAATTGCAATCGCATATTAAAAATTCTTATTTTACAGCGAAGGTCAATAATAAATTACAAAAGTTATGTCAGCACAATAATTATTTACTCATAAAAAACATATACTAAATTTTATAATAATTCATTCTACAAAATACATCCCAAAATCCCAAAAGTACATAAAACATTTTCAATTATAAGCATAAAATTAAATATTTTCAATTGACCCAACATGTTTGACCACGTGCCCATCCCATGTTTTCCCTCAACTGTCTACACAAATTGTTCGTTTTGCCTAAATACTGGACAGTGGAACGCAATTTAATTCATGATTTATGGGTTATTTTATTTAAAAAATTGTCTGATGCTTTTTGCCATTAAAATCACACCCATCATTGCTGTTGTAGCTTTCATTATGAGATCTTCTTAATCTCTTTGACCAATGGTTATGGTTCGCATCGTAGACCTTCACCCCATAATTGTTGTTTGTATTTTTCGTAATTTAGTTTTACTCTTGCGTGCACGCATATTTAGAAGTGTCCAAATATAAAAAATAAAAATAAAAATACTTGGACTTAATTTACATATAATTTAATGAATATTTGTTGTCTATGCAAATGACCAACGTCCATTTAATATTCATCCCTTATTTAGCAAACACAATATACACAGCTGGCGATCGAATTAAACCTTTCGAAAACGTAAGGGACAAGCGTGATAATGACGTCGACTGACCTTTATATATTTTAGAACGATTTCGACAAAACACACGCATCCACTTCCAGCAAAAATGGCGTCGTGAATGTCAATTTTTATTTGAATCCCATGACTTTTGACCATTGGTCAAGAAATGCACACGTACCGTTGGCTGTATGGTCATGAACACAAATAATTTAACTCAAAAGAAATTTAACTTAAAGGAATTAAATTGTCAACAATCATATAAAGATTTCAAAATCTGGTTTTGAACTTAGTTTACTAACAGTGGATAATTTTATTTTTTCTTAGGTAATTGTTTTCTTTACAAGCCATTGAACTTTCATATAGGAGGTCAAAGCAGCGGTTAATGAATGTCAACAAAATGTCTCAATTATTTAGCAATTTTTCATAGAAAACCACCCAAAAATTATGCGAATTTCAGCACACTTTTAAAAAAGTAAAATTTATGAGGGATGAAAACGATTAACGAATTAATGAAAATTGTTTTATAATATTTCCCCCATTAAACAAAATGGAAATATTAAATCATACAAAAAAACCCTCAAAAATTTATGTTTATAGTTAAAAAAATACATATGGACATATTTAATTATTTGATGATTTGGGTGAGTACTACATGTCGTTTATTTCAATGACCATATTTATCTTTTGATTTGAATATCTCTTTTAGAGTTTTCAATAAAATAAAATGTTGTAATAAATTAATTATTATAATTAATTACTCCAGGTTCTGCGTAGCCAACAAAACTTTGATTCTGTGCAACTAAATGCATAAAGCCCTTCATTTTCACAAACTATAAGCTCAAAGAGTCCTTGATATTCCACAGGTGTCGATTGAGGACCAAAATACCAATGTTTTTATATTTTTTTTTTTTTCTAATTCTTTCTTACAAACAGAAATCGTTTGTAAATTTGTGATTATTTAGTAGATACAAAAATCAATAATCCTACTTTTTTAATAAATTAAAATAATAATATAGGAATTTTGAAAAAATATTAAATAGGTTTATTATACAAAGTTCGAACGGTAAGTAACAAATCGTAACATAAAATATTTGGAGATATTGAGTTCTGAAATAAAGTTATGATTGAATTAAACTTTGACTCAATGAAGAGAACAAAATTTAAAACTATTGTCACAGCGTTTGTCGATCTTCCAATACCTAACTATATAATAATCTGATCTAAATTTCTTCAATATTGTAAAGCGATTGAAAGCACCAACTATGGCTTTAAATAATACAAACACATACCATCCATCTTAATCTCAGAAGTAACTACATGAGCTGTTTCCAATGGCTTGCCTATGTGTTCTTTCCTGTATTTTTATTCCTAAAATTTTTAATTTTATTGATAAATATAACAATGACCTTAAATTTTGCAGAACATGCAGTAAAATAAAAATTTGTTTTTAATGCGTCATATATTTTAGAAAATATTTCAACTACTTAGATTAGTAATATACGCTTAAAATTAAACTTTAAATAACACAGCTTAACGTTTGTACAAATCGTCAAATAAAAAGAAAATAATCTGAAAATAATAATTTGAAGAAAAAAAGTGACATAGTTGAAAATAATTCACACAGATGTCATATCATTTTAAATTATTTTAAAACAATTGATCAGCAGGATTTCGGAGACTAACTAAACATTATTCAAATTTCAAAAGTATTTGAAATTTTAAAACATTCTTTGTGTAATATTTTATTTAAATCTTATGGTACGATCTGATATATTTGAAATATGTATGTGTTTTTATTCAGTTATCAAACTGTGCTGTAATGTTAAATTTAGTTTTAAAATTTCAATTGAACTTTATTTACCGTCACTACCGTGTCAAAGTGTCAATCAAGGTGGCTCTTATTCTTACTCACCACTATGCGAAGGTCCACGTTGATTTTTGTTTTATTCTCAACGGTTTAAAAAACTTGATTGTTTTTTTTTCGACTTTATTGTGGAATAAAATTATATGAAAAGAAATTTCATAAATATTGTTCTTATTTGGACATACAATTACATATGTATGTTTGTGTGACACATATTTATATATGTATATACATATTTGCGTACATTAATTAATTATTCACCCCAATCAACCCGTTATAATTTGTTCTCTATTGAAATTTTGAAATCTTTTCACGAGAAGTAAAGGCATGTGAGTGTTCTCCAGGTGGCCAGAAAAACAGTTCTTGAATTTTGTCAGTCATTTAAGTTTAGGATTGTTACCAATCGTTTAGATTTTTTCGAATTTAAAATAGTTAGAATTAAATAAATTCATTTTTTCCAATTTCATAAACCTTTTTCGTTTTACTAGAATAGGTTCACAATTTATAGTGACACAATTTCTCTATTGGGCAAAAATATGGACTTTTGATTGGTTTTAGGTACTTTAATCCATTTACATAAGAAAAATGTTCATGCCAAACTTCAACACAGTTGGTCATTCCGATCGACACCTATCTGCTTTTAACAGAAGAGTTCTTCTGTGGCTAACTTACACTCAATAATTTTATGGTGATAGGTGTAACTAGTAAGACAATATTTGAGTTAATTTTTTGATTTTCATCGTAATAGGTTCTTCAATTTCATGGAACATTATGCAATAAAATTTAACAAAATGGACCATTTTTGAAGGTAGAATGCCCAAAAATTTGTGCTAAATTTTATCATAATTTTTTGATAGTGGGTATAAAAAATATGTAAGTATGTATGTATGTATGTATGTATGT